>PVJS01056531.1:0-12309 GCA_004027185.1 Glis glis | reverse complement strand
CCCCTTCCCTTGTACCACTTCCCTTGCCCCGCTGAGGGTTCTCCATTATCAACCAGAGTCCCTTGTGTGGACAGTTTTTCTGTGATTCCCCTGGAAGCCATAAAAAAGTGCCGATACAAAATACAACAGAAAGATCTAGGTAGTATATAAGAATTTCAACCACATTAAGTGTCTTATTTGATACAGGTCGATTTCAACAGAAGGTTCTAGCACAAGAAATTTATGTTTCAAATCACATCTCCCAGTTAAAAGGCTTTTCATTCATTTTTCTCTAATAAAATTAGAATTCTCTAGTTGTCTACTAAAAATATCCCTAAGTACAAGAAATATGTGAGCTGAAACTGAAAATTCCTCCTGATGTGCTTTTACTGCCATAGGGAAATAAGACGATAATGCCCTTTGAAAGAAAATGCATAAATACTGCACATTTATTTTTTAAAATTCTCTAGATCACCATCACAAACCTCTGTACTGTTCTTGGAAACTAACTTTGTGTGTGGGGTGGGGGGTACTGGGACGTTCTACCTCTGAGCTACACCCCAGCCCTTTTATTTTATTTTATTTTTGAGACAGGGTCTCACTAAGTTGCTGAAGGGTTCACCAAGTTGCTGAGGCTGTCCTCGAACCTACGCTCCTCCTGTCTCAGCTTCCCAAGTACTGGGATTACAGGTGTGCTCTACCACACCCAGCTTCTAAGTGGCAATGAAATATATTTTAAAGAAAAAAGTAGTCAAACACAGTGCCTTCGTCATCTCAAAATGTGTTAAAACATTACTTGAAAAGAGCCAAACATCTGTCTTTTCAGGGTAGCACAGGGATTAAAACTGAAACACAGTACTGCCAAGCATTTCTACCCAGTGAAGGCTGGCAGACTGTCTTCTGAGGGCTCTTGACAGAGTGGCAGCACTTACCTTGGCTATTTACCACAACCCAGGCCCGATTCTCAACCTTCCAGGTTCAGAAATTTGATTTTTCTTTTCTTTTCCTTTGTACAATACTAGAAATTTAACCTTGGGGTATTCTACCACTGAGCTATGTCCCCCCATTTTCTTATTTTTATTTCTTTATTTTGAGACAGGGTCTTGCTAAGTTGCAGAGGCTGGTCTCAAACTAGTGATCCTCTGGCCTTAACTTCCCAAGTAGCTAGGATTACAGGAGTGTATCACCACACCCAGCCCGAAGCTTTATTGTTATCAACATCAATAAGATAGCTCCATCTTTTAGAAGCAAACAAAATTAATCAAGTTTCAGTAGAAATCAGAATACAAATTTATTAATACAGAATGTCAGACATAGCTGTGACATAAGTAGGAATACCTGTTTATGGCCACCCATAGCCAATACTTTCATTACAGCCAGACTCATACAGACAGTCCAATCATAATCAGAGGGCCCTGAGTATAGAGGGAATCAGAAGAAAGAAAGTAAGAGGCATTGAACAATTAATGTTCTTTCATTCAACCAATTTTTAATTAAGCAACTACCCTGTCCAGATAGTTTTCCAAGTGTGAGGATATAGAGGTTTCTCCTTTCAGAGGGCTCATATCTAAATAACAGGTGAGGATTCTATCTTTCACGGGAGCTTACTATAATATTATTAATAAAAGCCAAAAAATTCAAAAGCAATCTGAATGTTCAACAATAAGGCTGTAACTAAAGATAAATCAAAATGATAAGGAAAAATACAGCCCATTAAGACTAGTATCTTCAACCCAGGCATGGTATTGCACACCTGTAATGGCAGTACTTGAGAGGTTGAGACAGAAGGACTACAGGTTCAAGGCCAACCTCAGCAACTTGGTGAGACCCTGTTTCAAAATAAAAAATAAACAGGGCTAGGGATGTAGCTCAGAGGTAGAATACCCCTGGGTTCAATCCCCAGTACAAAAAAAGAAAAGAAGGAAGGAAGAATGAAGGTAGGAAGGAAGGAAGGAAAAAAATAGTATCTTTGAGCACTAACAGATGGTAACAGAAAATTATCATGATATAATGTTATATGAAAAATGCAAGCTATAAAAGGGTACATAGTACATACTTTACACACACACACACGCGCGCGTGCGCGTGCGCGCGCGCGCACACACACACACACACACACACACATATCCTATTCCTTTATATACATAAGAAAAAGACCAGAAGGAAAGTCACTCCAGTATTATGAATTATCTTTTTTTCCTTTATACCTTTTTGCATTTTCCAATTTCCTAAATAGCACTGCATCTCTTTTATCACCAGAGGAAGAATTACTTTGAAAGTAATTTCAGTCAACATGCATACGAAGAACTCTCCATTTCTCTACATTAGAAGTTATGCATGAATGCCAGTCCTCGAACGTCCAGAGGTCTTTGAACTGAGAGCTCACCCATCCCCACAGCTTCAGGCAGTGTTCAACAAGGCTAAGGAAATACACCTGAGTTTTCTAGCCTATGTTTTCTTCCAACAGCAAGTCTTGTATTTCTACTTGCTATACATTGCAATGTAAATATCTTACAGAAGACTCACATTTAATTATACCCAGAGTCCAATCAATCTTCCAGCAACCGCATTTCTGTCTGAGGCATTATTCCTTCCCCCATCCAGTCAGAAAGCTTGGAAAACAGACTGACTTCATCTCTCCTTCCCCATTTCAAGCTTATTAATAAACTCTCAAAGTTCCTCCTGCCCCGTCTCACTCCTCCTTCGCAGTCCCCCCACATCACCCACCGTCTGTAACATGACTGCGTGCACACCCCGGGGGCTTTCCTGAGGCCACCCTCTCCACCTCTAAATTCCTGCTCCCAACATAGAACCGGGATGATGCCATTCCTTGGCTCGAAACTTTCAAAGCCACTCCAATCTAAACTTCTATGCCTGGCTTTCGTTAAACCCCATAATTTGGCCCCACCCTAACTACTTAATTTGATTTTCTACTATTCACCAGTTTCCTCTCTCATCAACCAACAGACATGTCATAACCACTGTCACGACCAAGCCTTGGGATATCTAAGTAAAAAAATGGTCCTTAGGAATGGGGGCAGCTCAGTGGTAGACCGTGCATCTAGCATGTGCGAGGCCCTGGGTTCAATCCCCAGCACAAATAAATAAATCATAAAAGAAAATGGTTCTTCTTTTGCCTTCTACTTGAATTTAAAGAAACTAATTAATCTTCCCCCTCTGCAGAGCTTTTCATGATTTCTCCAACTTCAGTTATTTATGCTTCACTTTTCAGAACATGTCTAGCACTTATTATTACGAATCTCACAATTACGCATTTAATTACATACTTTCGTGTAGGTGGATTTACAGCAATGTGTGTTGCAATCTTTTATTAAAATCCATAGTCCTTGAGGGCAGGAGCTATGTCTTATTCCACCCCCCACAACATTTAGGATAATGTAGAGTACACAAAAGGTATTCAAATCTTTTGGACTGATCCAGCAAGAAATGATCAACTTTAGCCTCAAACTCTCTTTAATATGTAATATGTATTTAACATAGTAACTGGGGCAGGTCAAGCACCATCCTAAAGGGTATAATAGAAGACTCTTAAGCACATTATTATAGAGGCCTTTTAGATATAATAAGTGCTGGCAGGGGGCCTCTAAGCCCAGACCAGGGATAAAGCAGAGTTCTTGGGAATGGCAGTTGGGGTTCCCTAAATTCCTTCCAAGGGGATAGTAATGAAAGATTTCAAATATCTTCCAACATCCATGAGAACAGGCACTAGTTTTTTTGAAAGAGTGCTTTGACCAGAGCAAACCTCACACTAAAACAAAGGACCTGAGGCCAGTGCTGCTTATTCATGAGATTCATCACCAAATATATATCACCAAATCTCACTAATCTTCAGTTTAACTCCAGAGGTGCCATGCATAGATAAGAGATGGTACCTGCCAACTAATAAGCAATATTTCCACTGTCTTCTTAAACCAGAGTCCATGAGCTGGGTGTGGTGGCGCACACTTGTAATCCCAGTACTTGGGAGACTGGAGGATCTGGGTTCGCGGCCAGCCTCAGCTACTTAATGAGGCCCTCCACAACTTAGTGAGACCCAGTTTCAAAATAAAGAATAAAAAATAGTGCTGGGGGTATAGCTCGGAGGCCCCTGGGTTCAATCCCCAGTACCGCAAAAGAAAAGTCCATATGTAATGAATAGATTGTTTTATTCTAAGTGTACTTTAAATATGCTAACTCATATTTTCTCAAAATTAAGATCCACTTCAATCAGGCATGGTGGCACATGCCTATAATCCCAGTACTTGGGCTGAGACAGGAGGATCACAGGTTTGAGACTAACCTCAGCAATTTAGCCAGACCCTGTTTCAAAACAAACAATAAAAAGGGCTAGGGTAGCTCAGAGGCAGAATGCTCCTGGGTTCAATCCCCAGTTTCACAGAGAAAAAAAAAAAGTTAAGACACACTTCAAAAATTTACTAGTCAATAATTTTATGAATCTTCTCCACAGAAAAATGTAATGTTTTAGAATGCTTAATTTACCAATACCTAGCAAAATTTCTAGTGTTTTCTCCTTTTCTAAAGAAATATTTTAATCTGTCCATTTTGTACTGAATCAATTAAAATATATGAAATTTAGCAAATGCAAATTATAAAAACTAATTTTCAACATTTCTATTTTTAAAAGTTGAGATTTTCTTTGAATTTAAAGACATAATTTGAATTTGATTTCAATGTGTGACATCTAGGTTCTCAATAAAGGCATCATCATTGGTTGGGCCTCACTTCTAAAATATGTATATTTTTGAGAGAATGGACTAATATGAAATGTCTTCTAGCAAGGGAATAGCATTTAAAAGTGGTGTAAAAGGCACCCAAATGTCTGGCTGATACCTTAGCATACAGGTATCTATGACAAACTTCACTAGTAAGGAAGTATATCTTGCAAAAAAAAAATGTTTACCCAGAGATTTGCTTCTGTTGCTGCTAATAAAAACTGACATTTACTGACTGTTTCCGTGGCCAAGCACATGCTAATAAGCACACTATGTATACCATATATATATTGTGGGTTAATATATGTAGGGCTTTTAGGACAATGCCTGGCAAATAGCAAACCCCACATCAAAGTTTCTCATCATCATCTTCCGATCATTTAATTCTTGAAAAGAGGACTAATGCTTTATGAAGCCTACAGGCATTCCTGTAATTACGTGGTAAGTCATTTGTTGCTGCAAAACAAATGGGAAATGTGTTAGCAACAGCATGGCCCTAGTCCCTGCAAACCCAGGCCCAGAATAGAAAACAGTAAAGGATTTTCTAGATATGAAAATAAGTTTAGAGGACTTAAGTCGTTTAATTTGTTCCAAGTCACACAGTTCAAATGGCAGCTAGATCCTGAGCTTTTTTAAAGCACTATGTAATTTTGGTGCATTGATCAAGCAAACCTTAAGCTGAAAAATGGAAGGAGTAGAAAAAGTTCAGATATTACTGTGACTATGGGAAAAAAAACTGGGCCTACTCTGAAAAGAAAATGAAAATAATGGGAATGAATGAGTAAACTAGTTGTTGTAGATGAACAAATGGGAAGGGAGTCAGCAACAATGTGGTCTTAGGTCCCTACAAACCTATGCCCAGAATGTGGGTATTACACAAAGTAAGAAACTGACATTTTATACTTAGTATAAAAGCATCACCGAGATCTGATGAGATGGGTCTCTGAACTGGAACAGAGTGATGGCAGGGAAAAAGAGACATAAAAAACTGCTGAAGACAGGTGTAGAGGTGCACACCTGGAATCTCAGTACTTGGGAGACTGAGACAGGAGTATCGCAGGTTCAAGACCAGCCTCAGAAACTTAAGGAGACCCTCAGCAACTTAGCAAAACCTGGTTTCAAAATAAAAAAATAAAAAGACTAAGAGTGTAGCTCAGAAGTAGAATGCCCCTAGGCTTAGTCCCCAGTACCAAAGGGGGGGGGCTCTGATAATATTTTAGGTATGGAAGCTGATACAGAAATGAGTTGAGTTGATGGGGACTTCAACTTTTGGAATATGTTAGAATTCTACAGCTAAAAACACCACATCTAATAAATGCTTTGCTGACCCCTTCCATCATGTGTCAAATAGGGAGAGAAGTATTCTGAACATGAATGTGACCATATTCATGGAGGAAATTAGGTAACTAAAGTAGTGGGAAACTTGAAAACAATTTAGCATGGAATTTTGAAGTTTTTCATGGTAGCTGGGAATGGGAATAAGGGATACAATTAGGGGACACAAATTACAAAATGTTCAGAGAAAAGAAAAGCCAATCCTGCCTGAGACTCTAAAAGGAAAGATGAGCCATGTCCCAAGAACAGAATTCTAGCTAACTTAGCTTTGATTAATTAATTCAACAAATACTGAGTGAGCAACAGTATGTGCAAGGTACCTTGGATACATGTAACACAAAATAGCCTGCCCCTTATGGAGCTGGTGTTCTAATGGAGGTAAGGGGAGAATAGAAAGTATAGGGGCTGGGAGTGGGATTAAAATTTTAAGTTAGGTCATCCAGAAAGGTTTCAATCAGAAGAAAGTTTGAATGAGGTGAAAAAAGGTAATTTAGAAACCTAGGAGTGAAGCCAGGCATGGTGGCGCACACCTGTAATCCGAGGATTGAGGTTCGAGGACAGCCTCAGCAAGTATCGAGACTCTCATTAACCTAGCGAGACTCTGTTTCAAAATAAAAATAAAATAGGAGCTGGGGGTATAGCTTGGAGGTAGAATACCCCTGGGTTCAATCCCCAGTGCTACACACACAAAAGAAAGAAAGAGAGAGAGAGAGAGAGAAAGAAAAGAAAGAAAGAGAAAGAAAGAAAGAAAGAAAGAAAGAAAGAAAGAAAGAAAGAAAGAAAGAAAGAAAGAAAATCTAGGAGTGAAGTGAAAAGCCCTGAGGCGGGTATATATCTGTTAGAAATAGCCAAGAGTTTGGTATAATAAGGATAGAGTGAGTGACAGAGAGTGGTGTTAGAGAGAGCAATGAGAGGAGGACCTTGTAGAGAAGTAAGGACTTTACTCATGAATTATAAGAATTCATACTTACTAGGCACTGTGATACTAAATTCCCCTGTGTCCCCTGGGTTCAAACCCCAGTACCCCCCCACACACACATACACACACACACACACACACACACACACACACACACACACACACAAACAAAATCCCCTGTGAAACATCTACATTTTACTAGGTGTTGTGAGGAAAATACAAAGAAAGTAGAAAATATGATTACTGCACTGAAGGCAGTGTCCTTTCAAACTCTGTTGAAAATGAATTTCAAAGAATAACAAGCTGGGCATGGTGGCGCACGCTTGTAATCCCAGTACTTGGGAAGCTGAGACAGGAGAATCGCAGGTTCAAGGCCAGTGTCAGCTACTTAGTGAGGTCCTCCGCAACTTAGTGAGACCCTGTTTCAAAATAAAGAATAAAAAAAAATAAGGATGGGGACATAGCTTGGAGGTAGAATGTCCCTGGGTTCAATCCCCAGTACCGCAAAAAAAAAAAAAGGAATAACAAAAGAAATGTTCTATGTCTATACGTGATTTGGTAAAAAATACCACATTTAAGTTTCTAGATTTTAGAGTAAATAATTCCTAAAGTTACATCACCAGAATACAGGAAAGAATGAGAGAGCAAAAGAGAGAGAATATTAAAAAAAAAGAATAAGCCGGGCATGGTAACCCACACCTGTGATCCCAGTTAGCAAGTTAGTGAGACTCTGTTTCCAAATAAATAAATAGGGCTGGGAGTGTAGCTCCAAGGTAGAATGCCCCTGGGTTCAATCCCCAGTACCAAAAAGAAAAAGGGAAAGAATTTTCCAAAAAGAAAAGGAAAGAAAGATAGAATGAGTCAGAAAAACATGGAGAAAAAGTATAACCAAACAGATGGCTCCTATTCACGCCCATCACATAGAGGACATTAAAACTTGAAATGGTGTGGTCTATAAAGTAGAATTCTAGCTGTAAAGTACAAAGGGTATTAATGACAGAAGAGGAGAAGCGTCTGAAAGACTGGCAGCACAAAGAGCTCCTCAGCAAACTTAGATTTCTAAAGACACAGAAAAAGAGGAGAGACATGTAACACAGATGGTTACAGAGGAAACACAGGGCGATTTCAGGGAGGAAAATGCCCACAATGAACTCAACTTAAGAAACCCATCAAGGGCTACAAAAGGCACTTTTGAATTTCTGTCTGAAAAAGAAAATTTAGAAAAGGCCAGTGGATGCTAGTTAATGTAAATGGTATAGTTAACTAAATGACAGGGGGAAAAAAGGAAAAGGAAAACCTCCACTTCTATTTGGCTTTTTATTTGTAATTAATTTTTTAATTAATTTATTTTTGTGTGTGTGGTACTGGGTGGGGGTTGAACCCAGGAGCATTCTACCACCAAGCTACACCCCCAACCCTTTTGATTTTTTATTTTAGAAAAAGGGTCTTGCTAGGTTGCTGAGAGCCTCACTAAGTTGCTGAGGCTGGTCTTGAACTTGCGATCCTCCTGTTTCAGCCTCCCAAGTACTAGGATCACAGGCATGCACCACCCCACCTCTATTTTGCGTTTTAAAAATCTTACACTTGAAGCCAGGCATGGTGGCGCATGCTTGTAATCCCAGTACTTGGGAGGCTGAGACCGGAGGATCCGGGTTCGCGGCCAGCCTCAGCTACTTAGTGAGGCCCTCTGCAACTTAGTGAGACCCGGTTTCAAAATAAAGAATAAAAATAGGGCTGGGGGTGTAGCTCAAAGGTAGAATGCCCCTGGGTTCAATCCCCAGTACCACACACACAAAAAAATCTTACACTTGAGGGTGTGATGGCCCATGCCTATAATCTAAGTTCTTAGGAGGCTGAAACAGAAAGATTGCAGGTTTGAGGCCAGCCTCATTGGCTTTGTTAGACCCTGTTTCAAAATAAAAACGACTGGGGGATGTATCTCATTGGCAAAATAACCCTGAGTTCAATCCCCAGTACCACTAAATAAATAGAAAAAGAAAATGGAGCCGGGCATGGTGGCATACTCTCCAGTACCACAAAAAAAAAAAAAAGAGGGAAATATTACACTTGAATACCACCTTAGAGTTCATAAAGACCTTTTACATATTTCTATTTTTCAGCATCTCTAAGAGGTAGGTCTCACCCCTTTTGGAGAACTCCCAGTGCCACGTGCATCCCACCACTCAAGCCCTGCCTGCCTCCTCTTCTCATCCTCTCAGCCTAGGGGAATGATAGTCAAAGCTGGAGTGCTGGGATGGAGGGCCTGGAGACCAAGACAGACCAGAAGGCCGTGAGAGCTGCCCCGATGCTCTGCAAATCTTTCTTAACCTGCATGTGAATGTTGCTGAATGCTCGAAGTACTATGACAACTTGTGAAGATCAGGGAGCTTTGCTCAAAGACAGGAGACAAACTACTGATCTTTCAAAATGAAGAAAGAACATGAACAAAGAATACGGATATTATGAAAAAAACCATGTGTTTATCATCCATCCTGAGGAATATTTTAGAATAGATTATCAAAAGATAGTTTTTCAGTAGACAAAAATGATCAGCCAGGCGCAGTGGCACACCTGTAATGCCAATACTCAAGAGACCGAGACAGGAGGACTGAAGGTTCCCAAGGCCAGCCTCAGCAAATTAGTGAGGCACCGTTTCAAAATAAAAATAAAAAAGGCTAGGGGTATAGCTCAGAGGTAGAATGACTCTGAGTTGAATCTCCAGTACAAAATAAAAAAAAAAGATCAACACAGAAGTCTTGCCAAGTAACATTCTCTTGTCAGCAAAGCTACAGGACAAATCTATGTGACTTCCTGAAAGGTATTTAACAAGCTTCACTCTATACTTCCTTTGGGGGAGAACTGGGCTAACAGATGTATTTATAACTGAATAAAACAAAACTCAGAATGCTCATAAATAAGTTCTGCAAAACTCCCTGGGCTTAGACAGTATTGTTACCAATGATCTGGAAAAAAAGTTTGCCAATATCCTCATCAAAATGTAGGGATTGCCAGAACCTGAATAACCCAAAGTGGGGCAACAGAGTCAGAATCCAAAATGATTTTAACAGAAGGTTCATTTTAATAAATGTAATATGATACAGAAAATTATATTTCAGTTTTAAAAAACCAAATGCTAAGCGACAAACTGCATATATATATATATATATATATATATATATGGAGAAAGAGAAAGAGAGCGAGTGCAAGTAAAGATTCTTTTTTCCTTTTATTGGAGAACAAGTAAATATTTTTGTTGAATAAGAGCCTGACATAAATTAAAAGAGTGAAATGGCTGCCCCCCAAATTTATGCAACCTCAATCTTTGGCTGAGTTGACGGACACAGAAGATGAGGAAAAAAACCAGGTGAACACCATCCTCTTCCACGTGGCTCACACCTGTTGAAGAGTTCCACACCAGGCAAGGCCCCAGAGTCAACTAAATGGGCAAAGTAAATGTCCTCGTAATTTGAAAATTACGTCACCCTCTGGGAGTAATACCAGCATAAATAAAAAAGAGTAGCAGAAATTAGCCATCAACCTAAGTAATTCCAAGAAAACATGTGGCGGAGATGTGGAAGTCCTCAAGTCCAATAAAAACTTAGTAGGCACCATTTCTAGGAGGCAAACCTGGAATGTGAATTAAGAAACCTGAAACCTTTTTGATTTTCTTCTCTTCTAACTAAAAAACAAAAACAAAAAGAAAAAGACTATTACAGAAGAGAATTGTTCGTCTGGGATGGGGAGGCAGGGGTTTAACAAGCAAGACTGTGCCTGTGTGCCCTCAGCACATCTGAGGTCAAAGTGCACTGACCACCCTCAGCCCAGTGCTGAGCAGGTGCAACCTCTCAAAGAGGCTCCAAGTTATCCTGCTTAGTGACAGTCCCCATTAAGATTACACAACTGATTAGAATGACGGGCCTCCCATACAGACTCTCCCACAGCCTGAGTGCTGACCAAGTGCTGAAAGCTTCCTTCTACTCCCAGCTATAGTAACAAACGAACTAATTAGTATTCTTGTTTTTAGGTCAGTCTCTTGATCACTTGTTACATATAAATAAATTCTGGAGGCTGAGGCTGGAAAATCCCAAATTAGGGGACAGCTTGGACAACTTAGTGGGACCCTATTTCAAAATAAAAAATAAAATTACAGGCATGGTGGCAAATGCATGTAATCCCAGTACTTGGGAGGCTGAGACAGGAGTATCACAGGTTCAAGGACAGCCTCAGCAACATAGTGAGACTCTCAGCAACCTAGCAAGACCTTGTTTCAAAACAAAAAATAAAATTAGGCTGGGGTGTAGCTCGGAGATGGAGTGCCCCTGGTTCGATCTCCAGCACCACAAAATGAATGAATGAATGAATGAGAGAGGAAGGAAGGAAGGAAGGAAGGAAGGAAGGAAGGAAAGAAGGAACGGTATGAGTGTGTGTGTGTGTGTGTGTGTGTGTGTGTTCCAAGGTGGGAAAAAGCTAGTGGTTCTGTGTCACTGGAGAGGTGAGTAGGGGAGCTGACAGATAAAGCAAGAAAACTGAAAAGGCCCCACTTCGTAAAGACTGGCATGCCATGCTAAGGAATCTACAGGAGGCTGTAGGGGTCAGAGGAAGTTTTCAATGTGAGCATTATGTGGTCAGATATGTTTCAGGAGAATATTGTGGCAGGGAACAGGAAGTGGATTTGCACAGGTCAAGACTGGAAGCAGGGAGAGATGACTGCTTCAGTAATTTGATTCCTGAATGAAGATGGCAGCACTGGAAAGGGGGCCAAGAAGGAGCTCAAGCAGTGGTAAGAAGGACTTAATAGTAAAAAACAAAAAACAACAACAAAAAAAGAAGGACTTAATAGTGAGGACTTGTTCATCAGTGTGAGTGATGAACATGAAGGAGTCAAGGATGATTTTCAGGATCGCAGTTTAGGCCACTGAATCACAAATAATGTCATGTGTTGTGAAGTGCAAGGAACACAAGGAAGGTTCTGGAAAGGGAGAAGATAAACTCAACTCTGGACAAGTTGAAGCAAGGTGATCTCTAGAAGACAGATGGACAATGGAGTCTCAAGTTCAGGAGGGAGGTCCGAGCAAGATATATAGGTCTGGAAGTTATCACAGCAGAGTACCCATTAAACACATCCGAGCATATGAGATCACCCACACCCTGGAGTGCATGGAGTGAGAAGAAGACGGCCAAGCAGAAGGCTGGAGAACAGTAAATACTTGACGAGTTACCTGTAATCATATTTTAGGATACAGAAAATCATGAAAGAGATGGGTACAAGACACTGTACCCATTTTGCTTAAGGAAATAAAAGTTAGTGACCTTGTGATTTGTTTTTTTTTTTTTTTTTTTTTT
>PVJS01056530.1:0-12316 GCA_004027185.1 Glis glis | reverse complement strand
GTTCAATCCCCGGTACCGCAAAAAAAAAAAAAAAAAAGAATAAAAAGGGCTGGGGGAATATCTTGGAGGTAGAATGCCCCTGGGTTCGATCCTTAGGATCAATCAATCAATCATAAAAACTGTAAAAGAACTTACCACTTTCAGTCAAACTTCTTGAAACATGTGTCTGCATTTACTATATTCGTGTTACCTTCTATTCACTTCTCAACCCAAAGTAATACAGCTTTTGTCCCCAAACCTTTATGAAGCTGTTCTCATCAAAGTTGGTAAATCTAATAAACCTGCCATAGTTTTCAACCTAATTTTTAGAGACTTTGATCTTTAGACAAGCCCCACTACTTAAAATAACCATCTCCTCAGCGTCTGCGACACCTCCTTACCTCTCGGCTTGCTCCATCGCACTCTTGTCCTTAGAATCCTTTTTTTTTCCTTGACCTTAAAAAAATAAAATGTTCTTCAGAGTTCTGAGTCTTCTTGTCCCCTCCCACTATGACTCCTCTGCACAATCTCACTAATCCCCCTGGCTTTCGTCTCCTCCAGCTTATGTCAACGGCCACCAGTGCTGCGTCCCTGGCCCTGCTGCCTCTCGACTTCTCCTCTTGGATATTGCACAGATGCATAGACTCCAACCTTCCTGAAACTGAGTTTTCAAAAATGCAAGAAAGCTCCTCCTACTTTCCTTATCTTGGTGAATGGTACCTACTATCTAGTATCCATTTGTTCAAGCCTAAAACATAGGTATCAGTCTTGAATCCTCTTCTTGCTTCCTTGTCCTCCAATTGATACGAAAGCTCTGTCAAATCTACTTTCAAAATATTTCTTAAATCCTTCCACTTTCTCCATCCCTTTTGCATTACTATGGTTCAACCCACAATAATATCTCCCATAGATTTTGGCAACAATCTTCTAACTGGGCTTCCTTCCTGCTGGACCCTCTCCAATCTGCTTTCCAGGCTGCTGAAAATTACCTCTTTCTGAGCACACAAATTTAATTACATCTCTTCCCAACTTTACGGTTAATGTCTTCACTCAGCATGAATTTGAATCTCTTTCACATGGTTTACGGGGGGGGGGAGTGATCAACACTCAAGCCCCACCTTTGCCACTTGCTGTCACTCCTGTCGCTCTGTGGCTCTCCTCCTCCTCCTCCTCTTCCTCCTCCTCCTCCTTCTCCTTCTTCATGCTAGAAATTGAACCCAGAGGTATTCTAGGTATTCAACCTCTGAGCTACACCCCCAGCCCTGAGTGTGTGTGTGTGTGTGTGTGTGTGTGTGTGTGTGTTACTGGGGATTGGACCCAGGGGCATTCTACTTCTGAGCTATACCCCCAGTCTTATTTTATTTTGTATTTTGAAACAGTGTCTCACTAAGTTGCTGAGGGCCTCCCTAAGTTACTGAGGCTGGCCGCAAACCTGTGACCCTCCTGTCTCAGCCTTCCAAGTACTGGAATTACACCATCACTCCCGGCTTGTGGTACTTCTTTTTATTTATTTATTTATTTTTTCGGTACTGGGGATTGAACCCAGGGGCGTTTTACCCCCCCCAAGCTATACCCCCGGCCCAATTTTTTTATACTTTATCTTGAAACCGGGTCTCATGAAGTTGCGGAGGCCTCACTAAGTAGCTGAGGCTGGCCGCGAACCCGGATCCTCCGGTCTCCACCTCCCAAGTACTGGGATTACAAGCGTGTGCCACCACGCCTGGCCCGTGGTACTTCTTTAACTTGCCACACGTCTCCAACTCTCCACCTTGTGGACTTTGCTCATTCCTGCAAATCTGCACTTCTCTGCTCAGGCGAAAGCATTTTATCCATTCAGCGTTCGTTTTGAATATTTTTTTTTCTTTATTGGTGCATTGCAGTCTCACATCACAATGAGTATCAGTTTGGTGTTAACATACATGCACACAGCTCTTGGTGTCCCTCCCCCCTTACCCCCCCACATGTAGCACTGAGAATGATGTTGGTATAATCTCATATGTACACATTGTTTATGACAGTAATTCCATAGATTCACTTCTTTCTTGCCCTTCCCCTTCCCTTGTACCCCTTCCCTTGCACCACTGAGGGTTCTCTGTTGTCATTGGAGTCCCTTTTGTGTCCCCACTACTCCCTAGGTTGCACATATTAATGAAAACATATGTCCCTTCTTTTTTTGTGATTAGCTAATCTCACTTAATATAATGTTCTCCAGATCTTTCCATTTTCTTGCAAACGCTGTTATTTTGTTCTTCATTATTGCTGAGTAGAATTCCATTGTGTGTCTTTCCCATAATTTTGTAATGAATAGACACTTCACGAAAGAAGAGATACAAATGGCCAATAGGTACATGAAAAAAAATGTTCGTTTTGAATATTTACTATGCTCCAGACTTTGTTCCAGCTCCTAAAGCCATAGTAGGACAAAGCCTCGCCCATGCATCACTACACTTGGCTTGGCAACTTTTAATAATACAAAATGAAGCCAGGTGTGGTGGCGCACGCTTGTAATCCCAGTACTTTGGGAGGCGGAGACCAGAGGATCCGGGTTCACGGCCAGCCTCAGCTCTCTCTCTCTCTCTCTTTCTCTCTCCCTCTCTCTCTCCCTGTCTCTCTCTCTCTCTCTCTCTCTCTCTCTCTCTCTTTCTCTCTATACTTAGTGAGGCCCTCTGCAACTTTGTGAGACCTGGTTTCAAAATAAAGTATAAAAAAATAGGGCCGGGGGTGTAGCACGGAGGTAGAACGCCCCTGGGTTCAATCCCCAGTACCGCAAAAAAAAAATAATAATAATACAAAATGACTAAAAATATTAAGAAAGGCCTATCCATTCTGAGAGAGATTCTGTACTTACTGTTCTTTAACATTTCCAGTATGCATTTGAAAATTTAAGAGCAGAGATGCCAAGTATGGGATCTGATCAGAGGAATGAGTGGGGTGAGTAGAGCCCAAATCTGGCTGGTACCTTGGCTTCCTCTAATTCATATATGTGAACTAGTTGGAACCTCTGTTTAAGAGATTGTAATAGAAAATTGACGAATAATCTAAACATCCAATAATAAGATACTAGTTGAAAAATATATGAAGAATAATTAAAATTATAATACATGTATATAACTAGAAGAAAAAGCAGTTTAGAAAGTAGAATATAATGTATAATCCCATTTTGTAAAAGAAATATATGTAAATACTCAGAAATATTAACATGTACAAAAATATGTATTGTTTGTGTGTATATATACATATATACATTCTGACTCTATTTCTATATTTATCTACCTATTCAGGGAAAAAATTGGAGAATACACACCAAAATATTTACTGTAGTTACTTGTCTGGTTTTGGAGTGTCTTTACTTTTTTCTTCTTCTGACTAAAGTACACCAATTTCAGTGTGTATGTGGTGTGTGTGTGTGAGAGAGAGAGAGAGAGAAAGAGAGAGAGAGAGAGACTGAATATTATTTTTGTGTAATAAAAAAGTTAAAAACCACCAATGATAGATTCAGGATTTAAAAATAACAACTAATAATTGTTATTTTTAAAGGGATAGATATTATAAACTACCAACCCAAGGTAGATTTTAAATTATCTGGACAAGTTACAAAGTCTAAACAATCCAAGAACAAAGTATTAACTGATTTGGCCAGTTTTCCAACTGTAATAACTATGGCATTATGACAACATTTTTGCAAGCCAAGAATAGGTGTTAAAGTGAATCATCAATTTAGAAAGGTAATTATAAAGTGATCCCGCTTCTGATATTGATTGCACTTAATGACTCCATTCAGAAGAGTTAGTACTAGTTACCTTTACTCTAGTGATTTGTTACTATACTATTCAGAGATATAGTATGCAAAGGTACTATGCAATTGGAACTCTGCTGTAGTTTCATTAGGAAAATTAGGGGAGGGAGGTGTGTTTCGATGTGGCTTCTTAGGCAAAGCTAATATTTATCAAACACATATTAGAGTATCCATCATGCATCCTGCTCATATATTTAACTTTCACACCAGCCCTGTAAGGCAGTTACTTGCCATTTAAGAGACTAAGGCTTGCCAGGCATGGTGGCACACGCTTGTAATCCCAGTACTTGGGAGGCGGAGACAGGAGGATCGCAGGTTCGTGACCAGCCTCAGCTACTTAGTGAGGCCCTCCACAACTTAGTGAGACCCTGTTTCAAAATAAAGAATAAAAAATAGGGCTGAGGGTGGAGCTCAGAGGTAGAATGCCCCTGGGTTCAATCCCCAGTACAAAAAAAAACAAAAAGAGAGACTGAGGCTCAAAGAAATGTTCTAACTTCTCTATGGTCACAAAACTAGTAAGGTGGCGATACCAATGTTCAAATTCAAGCCTTTCTAACTCCAAAGACCCTGCTCTTTCCAACTAGACCATAGTTATAGCATTGTGTGGTGGTAGATTTTATTATTTTCCAAAATGATTGAATCTCCATTTTCCTATAGGAAGATGATGCTTTGCCGCTCACTGACTTTGATGGCCATGTAACCAGTCTTAACCATTGCGATATGAGTGGCTGTGATGAACATCGCATCCTTTAAAAGGCAGCATGTGTTCTTATCAGCTTACTTGTTCTTTCCCTTCTGCATGTAAATGTTCCAAATAGGGCAGCCTCAGAGTGTGAAGACATGTGGAGCAAAGCTGAGCCTCAGCAATTGCCAACCCGAAGCTGCCAACTTGTGAAGTATGTGCTATTTTTCTGTTGCTACATTAAAAAATACCACAAATTGAGCAGTTAAAAACAATATAAACTTATCTCACAGTTTCTGTAGGTCAGCTCAGAGCATGGTACTATTGGATTCTCTGCTCAGGGGCCACCCTGAGCTGAAATCAAGGTTTTAGCTGCCGTTCTCTCCAGGTGCTTGGAACTTCCTTCTGATCTCACTGACTGTGGTTGTAGGGCTATAATCCCATTTCCCTGCTGACTGTTAGTCAGGGGTTGCTGTCAGGTGTTTTCTTTTTTTTTTTAAAGGCAAGGGTTTTAATTAATTTAAGAAAGGTGGGGATACAGGTTGGGGGTCATCTCAAGAAAGGGAGAGCAAGTCTCCCTGCGCGTGTCCGTCCATCCATCCAAGTGAGCAAGAGAGCGTCTGCGTGCTTTCACAGTTCTTTGATAGGAGGGGGTAGGTAGGGTCACACAGTAGAGGGCAGGACTTCCTCTTAGTCCTCAGTTTCCCTGGCAACAGATAGGCAGTGGGGTCTGGCCTTTGTCCTCCTCACCTGCCCTACTTACATTAAGCATCTCAGGTGTGGAGAGGAGCCATTGTGATTAAGGGTGTGGACTCATTAAGGCTTCTGCCTGACTGAACACACCCTGTAGGGTGGAGTTAGATTATGAACTTTCAAAATTTTAAATCTCTGTTTTCCCAATGTCTCCTTTCTGCCTAATATTTCTATCTTTTCTATTCTACCTCATCATATCCCCCCCCCTGAGACTTTGGTCCCTTAATCTTAAGGGGGTTGCCGAAGGGCGAAGGTCCGACTTCTGTAATTTCTTCTTAGCTGACAAAGGACTGTAGACTCTACATTACCAGGGACCAAAAGTCTCAACTGATCTAAAGGAGACACGGGAAGGCCAGGGTTTTTGATTGGCTGTGAACCCCCTCCATCTTCAAGCCATCAGTAGCACATTGAATCCCCTTCAGGAAATCTTTGAATACCAATCAGAGAAAACTCTCTGCCTTTGCAAGGCCCATGTGGTTAGGGTAGATACGATGGTAAAACTAAACATCTTGTTCAAAGAAATAGGAATAGTTTTTACAACTCTGGTATAAAGCATGTGGAGTGAAATGGTCACAAGGACCAACATAATCTACTGCTCAAGGAAAGCTTGGTTAGTAATCCTGCTTAGGTAAGGAAAATAACTATTTTAACAAAGCTGTCATAATGTCTTAGAAGAGAACATATGTGTATATGGCTAGGGATCTGAGCTCTGAGTGGCTCAAGATTCTTCCAGTGACGGGATCTGACTGGGACTAAGTGAAGTTCACTACAGGTAGTGTAGGACTGATGGAAACAGAATAACTATTAAAATAAAAATGAACATAAAGTAACTCTTCTAAATCAATGAGGCCAGTACTACCCAGATATCAAAACCAAAGACACAATGAACAAAAGAAATCTACAGAGCAATATCCCTGGTGAAAATAGATGTAAAAATTCTAGCAAACAATTCCAACAGGACATAAGAAAAATACACCATGAACCAATGGGATTTATCTCAGGGAAGCAAGAATGATCCAACATATAAAAATCAGTGAACATAATACATCACACCAACATAATGCAGAAACAAAAATCACATGATCATCTCAGAAAAAAAACCACATTTAATAAAATTCAGCATCCTTCAACAAATTCAATATAGAAAGGATGGACCTAAACACAATAAAGACTATAAGACTATAACCCACAGCCGTCATCGGACAATGGGGAAAAGCTGGAAGAGTTTCCTTTAAGATATGGAGTAAGACAAGGGTGTCCATTGTCACCACTCTTATTCAACATAGTGCAAGAAGTCTTAGCCAGGCAATTAGGCAAGCAAAGAAATGAAGGGCATCAAACTAAGAAAGGAGGAAGTCAAATGATCCCTGAGTACAGATGACATGATTTTATATATAGAAAAACTTATAAACCTCAAAAAAAGAACTAAGAAATGAATTCAGAAAAGTTGCAGAATACAAAATCAACATACAAAAATCAGTATCACTTTTATACATTAATAAACAACTTACTGAAAAAGAAATCAAGAAATAAATATTTATCCACAATAGCTACCAAAAACTACTTGGAAACAATTTCACGAAGGATATGAATGATGAAAATTACAAAACACCAATGAAAAAATTGAAGAGGACACACACAATGGAAAGGACATCTCATAGTCATAAATTGGAAGAATTAATATTGTTAAATCTCCAAAGTACATAAAACTATTTACAAATTTAATACAAATTCTATCAAAATACTAACAATATCCTTCATAGAAATTGGAAAAGAGAGGAAGCAATCCTAAAATTTTTGTGTGAACTACAAAAGACCCAAATAGCCAAAATAATCTTTAGTAAAAAGAACAAAGATGGAGGCATCACAACATCTGACCTCAAAAGATACTACAGAAGCCATAGTGACCCAAGCAGCCCGGTTCTGGTATTAAAAACAAACACATAAACCGATTAGACACTGCTACAGAGAACCCAGAAATGAATCCACACATTTATAGCCAACAAATAGATCTACAAAGTTTCCAATGACATACAGTGGAGAAAGGATGTCCTCTTCAATAAATGGTGCTGGAAAAACTTAATATCCATACAGAATAGAATGAAACTAGACCCCTATCTCTCACCATAAAAAAATCAACTCAAAACAGATCAAAGACATAAATGTAATGCATGAAACTAAGAATCCACTAGAAGAAAGCATGGGAAACACTTTGAGATATTGGCACAGGCAATGGTGTTTTGGTCAGGACCCTAGAAACACAGGCAACAAAAGCAAAAATAGACAAATGATTTTTTAAAAGTAGACAAATTATAAAACAAAACAAATGATAAAAATAGACAAGTGATTCTAAGAAGTTTCTGCACAGCAAATGAAACAATCAATAGAGTGAAGAGAAAACCTGCAGAATAGGAGAAAATACTGCAAATTATTCATCTGACAAGGGCTTAATATCCAGAACATGTAAGGACTTCAAAAAACTGACCAGCAAAAAAGGACAAAGAATTACCTCACTATGATATATGATTACAATGCACCAATAAATATTTAATAAAAACAAATAATCTAGTTAAAATGGGTAAACGGTCTGAATAGACATTCCTCAAAAGCCAGCATGCAGATGGACAGGAGGTATATAAAAACATGCTCAGCATCACTAAATTACCAGGGAAATGGAAACCAAAACTAGTGAGAGACCTCACTGCAATTAAAATGGCTAAAAGAAAAGAAAAAGAAAAAAATGCTGCTGAGGGGAACTCTTATACACCATTGGTGGGAATGTAAATTAGCACAGACATTATGGAAAACATCATGGATGTTCGTCAGAAAGCTAAAAATAGAACTACAGTATGATCCAGCAATCCCGAGAGAGAGAGAGAGAGAAGGAGAGAGAGAGAGATTGTGTGTGTGTGTGTGTGTGTGTGTGTGTGTGTGTGTGTGTGAAGTCATATATATGAAGTCAGTACATCAAGTAGATACCCGACTCCCATGTTTCTTGCAGCACTATTCACAGTAGGCAAGATATAAAATCAACCGAGGTTTCGTCAAAGGATTAATGGGTAAAGAAAATATGGTACAAATAAATATTATTCAGCCATAAAAAGAATGAAATCCTGTCACTGTTAACAATGTATATGGAATTAGAGGACCTTATGTTATATGAGATAAACCAGGCACAGAAATACAAATACCACGTGTTCTCCTCATATGTAGAATCTAAAACAGTTACTTTCTTGGAAATAGGAATGGAATAGTGGTCACTAGAGGCTAGAAAGGGAACAGGTAGGGGATTAGAGGAAGGTTAAAAAAAATGGGCACTAAAATACAGTTAGGAGGAATAAGTTCTAGTGTTTCATAGCACAGTAAGATTGCGATAGTTTCCAATTTACTAAATATTTTGTAAAGAGCTGGAGGAGAGAGTTAGAGGTTCCCTACACAAAGAAATGATAATCGTTTAAGGGGATGGAAATGCTAATTATCCTCATTTGGTTATTATACATTATATACATTATCAAGTTATCACACTGTAACACATAGACATGTATAATAATTTTATGTCAATTAAATATGTAAAATGTATTAAAAAGGAAGTCCGGGTGATGAAATTTGAGGCCATATAGTGTTTCTTGTTCCAACTTGACATATTACATAATTCTTTGAGTATCTACAAATAACATTCCAGGGAAAATGCAAACTTTCAAGAGCCATGTGGAGACAATATTGTCTTTACATAATATTTACAAAGTGACAAATTTTTAAAAATCTAGTCACTTGCAATGCAAATCTGAGGAATTTTTAAGAAGTATTTTAAAACAATGTTCTAAGTATCCATTAACTTTTATATTGGGGCATTAAAGTCTTGGCTCTTTGAGGTACAAAACAAATTCCAAAATCTCCTTAAGTGATGATAGTTTTCTTCATGAAATGTTTTCTAAGAATAAAATAGGAGCCCACAGTAATTATGTTAGCCACCATTCCAACTGAGGGCTTTATTTAAATCTATAACCATATCTAGTAAGTGAATCTATAAAATGAATAGTGATGTATACTTTTTAATTTTATTGGTGCATTGTAATTATACATCATAATGAGGTTCAGAGTGATAGAAACACACATGCCCACTGCACTCATTCCTTCTGGGTCCCACCCCACTCGCTCCCCCTGCCCATAGATAATATTAGCAATGATATAGACAACTTCATATATGAACAAAGGATTATTTGAACTGTTTCCATCATCAGATCTCCCCTTTCTCCTCCCCACCTCCCACCCCAAATCCCCTTCCTCTATTCTACTAGTGTCTCCCCTCATTTATCTAAGTCCTCTTTGTTTCCTGGTTTCTCTCTAGCTTCCATATATGAGTGAAAACATATGATCTTTAACTTTCTTTGACTGGCTAATCTCAATATAATATTCTTGAGTTCCGTCCTTTTTTCTGCAAATGACATAATTGTGTTCTTCCTTATGGCTGAGTAGAATTCCATTGTGTGTATATACAATAATTTCATAATCCATTCATCTGTTGACAGACACCTAGGCTGGATCCATAGTTTGGTTATTGTGAATTGTGCTGCTATAAACATGGAAATGCGTGTATCCCTTGAGTATTCTGACTTCAATTCCTTTGGGAAGATTCCCAAGAGCTGGATCATATGTTGATTCCATTCCCAGTCTTTTAAGGAACATCCCACCAACAGTGTATAAGGGTTCTTATTTCCCTACATGCTCACCAACATTTATTACTGGTGTGTGTATGTGTGTGCGCGTATGTGTGTGTGTGTATGTGTGTGTGTGTGTGTGTGTGTGTGTGTTTCTGGGAATTGAAGCCAGGGGCATTCTACCTCTGAGCTATACCCACAACCCAATTTTATTTTTTATTTTGAAACAGGGTCGCACTAAGTTCCGAGGCTGGTTTCAAACCTACAATCCTCCTGTCTCAGCCTCCCAAGTAATAGGATTGCAGGCATATGCCACCGCGCCCAGCTATCTTGATGATTCCCATTCTAATTGGAGTTAGATGAAATCTCAATGTCTTTTGATTTGCATCTCCCTGATTGCTAATGATGTTGAAAATTTTTTCATGTATTTATTGTCCATTTGTATTTCTTCTTTTGAAAAGTATCTATTCAGATCCATTGCTTATCTTTTAATTGAGTTCTTTGGTTTTTTAGTGTTAAGTTTTTAAAGGTCTTTATGTATTCTAGATATTAGTCATCTATCAGAGAAGTAGCTGGCAAATATTTTCTCCCATCTGTAGGCTCTCTCTTTAGATCCTTGATGGGTTTTTTTCTGCACAGCTTTTTAATCTGATGCCATTCCATTTATTGATTTTTGTTTTTATTCCCTGAGCTTTGGGGGTCTTTTTGAGGAAGTCTCTACCAGTGCCTATACATTGGAGAGTTGGTCTTATGCCCTTTCCTAGTAGTTGTAAGATCTCTGGTTTAATTTCTAGGTCCTTTATCCATCTTGAATTGACTATTGTGCAGGGTGAGAGGTTGGGGTTTAATTCCATTCTTCTACATATGGTTAACCAGTTTTCCCAACACCATTTGTTGAAAAGGCTATATTTTCTCCAGTGTATGTTTTTGGGCCCTTTTTCAAAGATCAACTGGTTATAGGTCTGAGGGTTTGTTTCTGTAGCTTCTATTCTATTCTATTCTATTGATCTATGTGTCATTTTTGTGCCAATACCATACTTGGTTTTTTTTTTTTTTTTTTGCGGTATCAGGGATTGAACCCAGGGGCGGTCTACTTCCGCGCTACACCCCTGGCCCTATTTTTTTTATGCTTTATTTTGAAACCAGGTCTCACGAAGTTGCGGAGGGCCTCACTAGGTAGAGAGAGAGAGAGAGAGACAGAGACAGAGACAGAGACAGGGAGGAGAGAAAGGAGAGAGAGAAAGTGTGCGTGCGCGCGCGCGCTGAGGCTGGCCACGAACCCGGATCCTCCAGTCTCCACCTCCCAAAGTACTGGGATTACAAGCATGCGCCACCATGCCCGGCTATACTGTTTTTATTACTATAGCTTTGTAGTATAGTTTGAAGTCAGGTATTGTGATGCCTACAGCATGGTTTTTGTTGCTAAGAATTGCTTTGGCTATTCTGGGTCTTTTGTTTTTCCATATGAATTTTAGGACTGCTTTTTCTAGTTCTGTGAAGAATGATGTTGGAATTTTAATAGGGATTGCATTGAATCTATAGATTGTTTTTGGTAGTATGGCCATTTTGATGATGCTTATTCTGCCTATCCAAGAATATGGGAGGCCTTTCCATCTTCTAAAGTCTTCTTTAGCACAGCACTCTCAACTCAGTGGTAGGAACTGGGAGGAGCTAGTCTGGCTCATCTGTGTCTCTGAAGCCTGGAAATCTCTTCAAAATTTCACACAAATTGTATAACAAGCAAATTGCTGCATGTAAAGTTCACTGCAGGTTCCCACCCAGTCCTCTGCTGGTGAGAGCTTTCATTTTTCTTCCCTCATTCCCACCTGTATAAATTTTCCACTCACCTCACCCAGGCTAGAGCACAATCAGTCTCAAAAGGCATAGGGGTGGAAAGTGTGGGTGCTGTTTTTCCCATGTCACCAGCCAGGAACCAATGAGAGGGTAAGCATCGCTGTATCAGGTACACTTGCTGTCTGGATATTGAATCTTAAGGAGCTAATTTTGCACTCTCCCTGGGATCACAGTTATTTTTCTTTTACAACTCTATAGTTCCTACCATTCAAAAATGCACTCTGGTGTTCTCCTTTCCCCTCTCAGCTTACTCAGGGTCCTACTATTTTTTCCAGACATGATGGTTAAAAACATCATTGTAGTTCTTCCAGGATTTCACCGCTGATTTTCTTAGCTTTTGTGAAGGTAATTTGGCACATGGGTAGCTGCTCAACTTGGGATTGCCATGGTGAGATGATCACTGGACCACCAGAGGGTCCTACTCAATCACCATCTTTTTCACACTCCCTTGAACTTTGATATTTTTATCATGATAAAAATATGACATCCCAGCCGGGCGTGGTGGCGCACGCTTGTAATCCCAGTACTTTGGGAGGCGGAGACCGGAGGATCCGGGTTCGCGGTCAGCCTCAGCTCTCTCTCTCTCTCTCTCTC
>PVJS01056529.1:0-12317 GCA_004027185.1 Glis glis | reverse complement strand
AGAGAGAGAGAGAGAGAGAGAGAGAGAGAGAGAGAGAGATCGTGCGCGCATGCGCGCTGCGGTTGGCCGCGAACCCAGATCCTCCGGTCTCCGCCTCCCAAAGTACTGGGATTACAAGCGTGCGCCACCACGCCCGGCCCTTTATTCTTTATTTTTGAAATAGAGTCTCACTAAGTAGCTGAGGCTGGCCGCGAACCTGCGATCCTCATATCTCAGCCTCCCAAGTACTGGGATTATAAGCGTGCGCCACCACATCCAGCTCCTCTTCTCTTAAAACACACATATAGGCTGGGTGTGTAGTTCACCTAGCATGCGCAAGGCCCTGGGTTCAATTTCCATACCAAAACAAAAACAAATAAACAAAAAACACCCACATATAAACAATAAAAAAAATTTTGTAAGGTACTGGGGATTGAATCCAGGGGCATTCTACCTTCGAGCTATACCCCCAGCCCTATTTTTTTTTTTTTTTTTTTGCGGTACTGGGGATGGAATCCAGGGGCATTCTACCTCCGAGCTACACCCCCAGCCCTATTTTTTATTCTTAATTTTGAAACAGGGTCTCACTAAGTTGTGGAGGGCCTCACTAAGTAGCTGAGGCTGGCCGCAAACTTGGATCCTCCGGTCTCAGCCTCCCAAGTACCGGGATTACAAGCATGCGCCACCATGCCCGGCTTAAAATTGGTTTTTAAAAATCTCTTATATTCCTTTATTTATCAACTCTTAATGAAATTTCCTTTTATGCATACACCTAAGCCAGGCGTGGTGGCGCATGCTTGTAATCCCAGTATTTGGGAGACTAAGACAGGAGGATTGCAGGTTCAAGGACAGTCTCAGCAAATAGTGAGACTCTCATCAACATGGCAAGACCCTGCTTCAAAATAAAAATAAATAGGGCTGGGGGTGTAGCTCAGAGGTAGAATGCCCCTGGGTTCCATCCCCAGCACCACAAAAATAAATAAATAAGCGATTAAAAGACCATTAACTTGATTAATAAACATTACTGTTTGAAAAATTATAAAATAGCCGGGTGTGGTGGCGCACACTTGTAATCCCAGTACTTTGGGAGGTGGAGACCGGAGGATCCGGGTTCGCGGCCAGCCTCAGTGCGCGCTCTCTCTCTCTCTACCTAGTGAGGCCCTCCGCAACTTCATGAGACCCAGTTTCAAAATAAAGTATAAAAAAATAGGGCCGGGGGTATAGCACGGAGGTAGAACGCCCCTGGGTTCAATCCCCGGTACCGCAAAAAAAAAAAACATATATATATAAAATAGTTACTGAGAGAGATCACCTCCTCAATACTGAGACACTTATATCCCACTGGCCATTTAGCACTGCCTACCTCCCTTCACACAGCAGTAAGAGACTTAGGCAGCTAGAGTGTGGACTTATTTTCTTTCACCCTAGAGAAAGGGCATGGGACAATTTCTAAATAAAACTCTTTCCTAAATTACTGGCTTAAATACCATGAAATATAATGTTTATTCTATACCCAACGTAATAAGTGTAAAAAAATGGTCTCAAAATAACATTATCACACTTTTTCCTTAAAAAGTATATCATTACTTATTTGTAAATAAATTTGCAGAGAAAAAAGTTAACAGCTCTCTCCGAGTGAAAGGATTGCTTATAGGCAATGACAGGGCACTGGGAGGGCCGCCTCTGTCCTCCTTCTTCTTAAGATGGGGTCCCGGCCGCAGCCTCTCTCACGCCTGGGCTCACGGCTGCTTCCTTCTGTTCTCAGCCCACATGCTTGTTACCCGCTGCCCACCATGCAGACCGTGGCCGCCTCCGGAGAGCGTACCGTCGTTGACGCGGTAGCACAGGTTGCACTTCCACCTCCGCTGGTCCAGGAAGCTGACGAAGGGGTTGATGTAGGTCCTACACGAGCGGCACCTCACGATGGTGCTGGAGGTCACCACCGGCAGTTGCTGAAAGCACAGAACTGAGGTGTAAGGCAGGGTCAGCAGGCTGGAAGACGAGCATCACTCCATCCCTTCCAAATAAGGAGCGGGACAGTTTAATTTTGGAGGAGAGAAAAAAAAATGAGTTCAAATTGCACCACAAAAATTTTAAGTAGGTGAAAGGTATTGATTTTACATACTACTGTTTTTCTCTAGGATCATTCTCATTAAAATTTGCCTTAAAAATTTTATTTTCTCATTAAACACACCACAAAATGAATACATTTTGGATAAATGGCAAAGGAAACATTCTAAAACAATGAAATTATTAGTTTCTTATTTTTTTAGTGCTGGAAATTGAACCCAGGGGCATTCTACCTCTAAGCTACATTTCCAGCCCTATGTTATTTTATTTTTGTGGTGCTGGGCATTGAACCCAGGGACATTCTACCTTTAAGCTACACCCCCAGCCCTATTTTATTTTTTATTTGGAAACAGAGGCTCGCTAAATTGCTGAGAGCCTCACTAAGTTGCTGAGGCTGGCCCTGAACCTGTGATCCTCCTGTCTCAGCCTCCCAAGTACTGGGATTACAGGCCTGTGCCACCACACCTGGCTTTATTTTTTATTTTGAAACAGTTTCACTAAGTTGCAGAGAGCCTCACTAAATTGCTGAGGCTGTCCTCGAACGTACGATCCTCCTGTCTCAGCCTCCCAAGTACTGGGAGTACAAGCGTGCACCACCATGCCTGGCTGGGTTATTTGTTTTTGTTCTGAAGTGTTAAGTCTTTTAAGTTCTTTATATATTCTGGATATTAGTCCTCCATCAGAAGAGGAGCTGGCTAAGATCTTCTCCCATTCTGTATGCTCTCTTTAGACTCTTGATGGTTTCCTTTACTGACAGAAACTTTTGAGTTTAATGCCACCCATGTATTAATCCTTGTTTTAATTTCCTGTGTTTAGGGTCTAATTGAGGCAGTTTCTCCCAACACCTCTATGTTGCAGTGTTAGTCCTACGCCCTCCTCTAGTCACTTCAAAGTCTCTGGTCTAATTTCCAGGTCTTTGATCCATTTTGAGTTGACTCTTCCGTATAGTAAGAGGTTGCCTTTTCCAATACACTTATTTGACCTTATTTCAAAGTGTTTGGTAATAGAATTACTGGCTGAATTACAAATACAGAAATGTGTCAGTGATCAAGTTCCTAAAGATAGCTCAAGCAAATTCTACACATCATTTCGGAACTGTTGCAGAAAATGTTCACCCCTAGACGAATTCTAACAAGACGCTTACTTTCACTAGAGACATACCACTAGGTCCTTGAAAGGATGAAGCAGCAGCCCCAAAGGGAGTTTGGCTTTATTCAGCAAGGCCTGAGTCTGAGGAATGCTAGTCAGTGTGCATCGAAACAACCTACAAGGTAGAAAGCAAGTGTCCGTCACTACAGTTGTTATTTTGAGACCAATTAAAAAAAGAGACATTTAAAATGTACACATCTTAATATTAGATCATATTACAAACGAAATATCTCAGTAGACCCTCTCAGTTTTATCCTATTAAAATATTTAAGTCTGCCGCATGTGGTGGCATACGCTTTGTAATCCCAGTACTTGGGAAGCTGAGACTGGAGGATCACAGGTTTGTGGCCGGCCTCAGCTACTTAGTGAGACCCTCTGCAATTTAGCGAGACCCTGTTTCAAAATAAACAATAAAAAATAGGATTGGTGGTATAGCCCAGAGGTAGAATGCCCCTGGGTTCAATCCCCAGTACCGCAAAAAAAAAAAAAAGTTCAGTTTTGCTAAGGGTTTGAAAAATACTTCAACAGGACATGGAAGCACACACTTGTAATCCCAGTACTTGGGAGGCTGAGACAGGAGGATCCCAGGTTCAAAGTCAACTTAGCAAGGCCCTCTGAAACTTAGTGAGTCCTTGTTTCCAAATAAGAAATAAAATTGGGTTGGGGGGAGCCAGGCATGGTGGCACACGCTTGTAATCCCAATACTTTGGGAGGTGGAGACCAGAGGATCCGGGTTCCCGGCCAGCCTCAGCTTGCTCGCTCGCTCGCTCTACCCCCCCCCCCCGGTACCGTGGGGAAAAAAAATTGGGTTGGGGGTATAACTTGAAAGTAGAACGCCTCTGGGTTCAATCTCCAGTACCAAAAGAAAAAAAAGAATGAAAAGAAAAATACTTCAAAATATCAAACGAGTAACAAATTCTGTAACAAAATAACCTGATTCAATTTATCAGGGTCTGCACTATATTCATTTAATCTTATGGCAAATAGTTAAGGAAAAAAGAGACATGTTTGTAACGAAGTTAAAAAGAGAGCAAATGAATTATACAGAATCAAATAACTGTACTTTGGAATGCAGAGACCACAATGAATATCATAATCTCATTAAAGCTGGTAAGAGCAGCAATCAACTCAGTGGTTACAACCCTAGGAGTGTGTGTGTGTGTGCGCGTACGCGTGCCGGGGTGTGTGCACACGCGTGTGTATGTGTGTGTTGCTGAGGATAAAACCCAGGGGCCTTCTACCTTCAAGCTACACCCCCAGCCCTTTTTATTCTTTACTTTGAAACAGGGTCTTGCTTAGTTGCTGAGGGTCTTGCTAAATTGCTGAGGCTGGCCTCCCACCCGTGATCCTTCTATCTCAGTCTCCCAAGTACTGGGATTACAGGCATGGGCTACCATGCCTGCCTACAACTCTAATCCTTAACTTAGAATATTTCAATATCAAGTAAGCAATTAAGAGTTCTATTTTTTTTGCGGTACTGGGGATTGAATCCAGGGGGCATTCTACCTCTGAGCTACATCCCCAGCCCTATTTTTTATTCTTTATTTTGAAACAGGGTCTCACTAAGTTGCGGAGGGCCTCAATAAGTAGCTGAGGCTGGCCATGAACCTGCGATCCTCTGGTCTCAGCCTCCCAAGTACTGGGATGACAAGTGTGCGCCACCATGCCCGGCTATGAGTTCTATTTTCTGTATTCAGAACTTCTTTCATAAATTTGTCTACTTGTACAGCTTACTCATAACACCTGAAACAGCCAGGCGTGGTGGGGCACATTTATAATCCCAGTACTAGGAAGGCTGAGACAGGAGGATCACACATTTGAGGCCAGCCTCAGCAACTTAGCGACACCCTCCGTAACTTAGTGAGACCCTGTTTCTAAATAAAAAATAATATAAAATCGGTCTGGGAGTGTAACTCAAGAGGTATATTGCCCCTGGATTGAATCCCTAGCAACACACACACACACACACACACACACACACACACACACACCACACACCCTGAAACCTAAAACACCACCACGAGAAAACTTGGAAGACGCCTTAACACCGCGCGTGATGGAGCAGGATCTGAAGCCTTACTCTGGGTTACAGTTGAGTTTCTGGATGTCTTCGTGCAAACTTGGAACTGGAGGTGGTAGAGGTGTTGCGGGAAGCATGTTCCTTTCTTGAAGAAGGTTGACAACTCTTAGGCCCTCTGGATGCAGACTTAATCCACCCATGCTTGCAGTCAGATGGTTAGCACCTAAGGGAGTCTAGGGAGACATAACGTGAAAGTGGGTAACCCTGTGAGACGCAGGCACGTGGGGCCTCTCTCTAAGGAACACAAGCATCATCTACTTGGCAATCCTCGGGCTCTGGAGAAACGTTTGAGTAAAAAGGCTTCATGAAGTATCCATGATCATCCTAACTGGTTAGAAAAATCTTCAATATGCCTTTCTAAAACTTTCTTCATGAGTATACAGTTTAAACCAAAAGGAAGAAAATATGTTGAAAAAAAGAAGAGCCGTACCTGCGGAAAGGCCTGGGGGCCGCCGGGGTAGCTCAAGGAGGGAGGTGCCGGTCCGGCACTGGGCAGCGCTGTGTTCTGATAGCCGGGCGGTAAGGAGGGGTACGCAGAGCCTACGCTTCGGCTCATCCTGGGATTCTTATTGGCAAGCTGTGGTGTTGCTAGAAACAAGGTAACTTTTAAGTTCTATTTTATACTCCAGAATACACTAAATCAACACACAGATCCATTAAATTATGGGAATTATAACTCCCCACTCCTTTAGATTAATTTAATGCTTCATCAATTTTGTAAAATAAAGTCAAATAACCACTAGTAACAAAGAAATAATAATGACTAAATCTCATTAATGTAGATGATTGCCAGAAACACAAAAATAAGGTTGGTATAGTTTATTTGCTTTCATAAAATATAATAAATTTTATATTCAGACTAAGTTTTAATTTAAAACATCTTTTTTTAAAAATAAATTTAGCGCCGGGCGTGGTGGCGCACGCTCGTACTCCCAGTACTTTGGGAGGCGGAGACTGGAGGATCCGGGTTCGCGGCCAGCCTCAGGTCTCTCTCTCTTTCTCTCTCTCTCTACTTAGTGAGGCCCTCTGCAACTTCGTGAGACCCGGTTTCAAAATAAAGTATAAAAAAATAGGGCCGGGGGTGTAACGCGGAGGTAGAACACCCCTGGGTTCAATCCCCGGTACCACAAAAAAATAAAATAAATAAATAAATTTATTTATTTATATACTGTGGTACTGGGGATTGAACCCAGGGGCATTCTACCTCCGAGCTACACACCCAACCCTATTTTTTTATTTTTTTATTTTGAAACAGGGTCTCACGAAGTTTCGGAGGGCCTCACTAAGTAGCTGAGGCTGGCCACGAACCCAGATCCTCCTGTCTCAGCCTCCCAAGTACTGGGATTACAAGCATGTGCCACCAAGCCCAGCTAGTTTAAAACATCTTTGGTGAAAATATCTTTGATGCTCAAGTTATGAGATTGGCTAAACTAATTTATTTTATTTATTTATTTTTTGCAGTACTGGGGATTGAACTCAGGGGCATTCTACCTCTGAGCTACACTCCCAGTCCTATTTTTTATTCTTTCTTTCTTTCTTTTTTTTTGGGGGGGGCGGTACTGGGTATTGAACCCAGGGGCATTTTACCTTTGAGCTACAGCCCCAGCCCTATTTTTTATTCTTTATTTTGAAACAGGGTCTCACTAAGTTGCGGAGGACCTCACTAAATAGCTGAGGCTGGCTGTGAACCTGTGATCCTCCTGTCTCAGCTTCCCAAGTACTGGGATTACAAGTGTGTGCCACCACGCCTGGCCTGGCTAAACTAATTTAAATATATCAAGAGCTCGGTGTGGTGGCCCATGCCTGTGATCCCAGTATGTGGGAAGCTGAGACAGGAGTATCACAGGTTTGAAGCCACCCTCAGCAACCTAGCAAGACCCTGTTTCCAAACAAAAATTAAAAAGGGCTCAAGGTGTAGCTCAGAGGTAGAAGGTCCCTAGGTTAAATCCCCAGTACAAATGAATAAATAAATCTAGCTGATAAAAATACTCCACAGTCATAACATAGTAATAATAAAGCCCAAGATAATTCTGTAAGGAGGAAAAAATTTTTTAAAGTCCAAAGGTATAGAAATAAAAATGTTGACAGTAGGTATGACTATAAAACATGATAATTAAGGTTTTTCGTAGTTTCCTACAATGAACACATATTATTTTGTGTGTGTGTGTGTGTGTGTGTGTGTGTGTGTGTGTGGTACTGGGAATTGAACCCAGGGGCATTCTACCTTTGAGCTATACCTCCAGCTCTATTTTATTTTATTTATTGAGACAGGATATCACTAAGTAGCTGAGGCTGGCCGCGATCCTGAAATCGTCCCGTCTCAGCCTCCCCAGTACTGGAATTACAAGTGTGCACCACCATGCCAGGCTAACACATATTACTTCTATAATCAGAAAAAAGAGACTAAAAAAAGAAACTTTAATGCATCTCACCCAAGAAGCCGCCGCCTTCAATTTCATCATAATTACTATGAGCCACCATAGATCCATTATTGGCATTTGAAGTAATACCTAAGAAGGAAGGTCATTAAGATTTAAATTAGAATGATTATTAAAATTTCCCCAAGATATGAACTAATATATAAAATTTTAGATAATCTTTCAAATAAATAGTTTAAACCACAGTCTATGAAAAATGTTAAATAAAGCTGGGTGTGGTGGCACATCGCCTCTACTCCCAACTACTTGGGAGGTTGACCCAGGAGGATCGTAGGTTTGAAGCCAGCCTGGTCAACTTAGAGAGACCTATCTCAAAGTAAAATAAAAATGGCTGGGAATGTTGCTCAGTGCTTGTCTAGCATGTGCAAGGACTGGGCTCAATCCCAGGTACTGAAGAAAAAAAAAATAGGAGAAGCCGGGCATGGTGGCGCACGCTTGTAATCCCAGTACTTGGGAGGCTGAGACTGGAGGATCCGGGTTCGCGGCCAGCCTCATCTATTAGTGAGGCCCTCCGCAACTTTGTGAGACCCAGTTTCAAAATAAAGTATTAAAAAAAAATAGGGCCGGGGGTGTAGCTCGGAGATAAAACGCCCCTGGGTTCAATCCCCGGTACCGCAAAAAAAAAAAAAAAAAAAAAAAGGGAGGCCGGACGTGGAGGCACATGCTTGTAATCCCAATACTTGGGAGGCTGAGACAGGAGAATTGCAGGTTCAAGGACAGTTTCAGCAAATAGTGAGACTCTCATCGACTTAGTGAGACCCTGTTTCAAAATAAAAACAGGGCTGGGGTGTAGCTCGAAGGTAGAATGCCCCTGGGTTCAATCCCCAGTCCCCTCCACACACACACACACACACACAAAAGAGAATTAAATCTCAGTGTTCTACAGAACAGTAGGGTTCTAGTTAAAAATACTAGCTAAAAACTAGTTAAAAATAATTTGCTAGCTGGGCGTAGTTGGGAGGCTGAGACAGGAGGATTGGATTGCAGGTTTGAGGCCAGTGTGTGGTAATTTAGATCCAGTTTCAAGTTAAAAAATAAATGCTGGGCGTGGTGGTGCACGCCTGTAAACCCAGTACTTGGGAGGCTGACACAGGAGGATCACAGGTTCAAGGACAGCCTTAGCAAATTTGTGAGACCCTGTTTCAAGTTAAAAAATAAAAATAGGGCTGGGGGTATAGCTCCAAGGTAGAGGCACCCAAGGGTTCAATCCCCAGTACCACACATACATAGGAAGAAAAAAAAAAAGCAATGCTAGAAGAAAATACAAAAATGATTATATTGATTACATTCAGTACAAGACATGGGCAATGCTGTGTGTGTGTGTTGCGTGTGAAACTGAGGATTGTGAATGTGTGTGTATGTATGTCTGTATTACTGAGGATTGAACCCAGGGGTGTTCTACCACTGACTACACCCCTAGACCTTTATAATTTTTATTTTTAAAATTTAAAAAATTTTTTAAATTTTTCGGTACTGGGGATTGAACCCAGGTGCATTCTACCTCCAAGCTAAACCTCCAGCCCTGTTTTTTATTCTTTTTTCTGACAAAGGGTCTCACAAAGTTGTGGAGGCCTCACTAAGTAGGTGAGGCTGGCCGTGAACCTGCGATCCTCCTGTCTCAGCCTCCCAAGTACTGGGATTACAAGCGTGCACCACCACGACCGGCTCTACAAAATATTTCATTTAAATTAATACTTATGCTGGGAGCTGGGCGTGGTGGTGCACACTTGTAATCCCAGTACTTGGGAGGCTGAGACAGGAGGATCACAGGTTAGCGGCCAGTCTCAGCTACTTAGTGAGGCCCTCTGCAACTTAGTGAGACCCTGTTTCAAAATAATGAATAAAAAATAGGACTGTGGGTGGAGCTCGGAATTAGAATGCCCCTGGGTTCAATCCCTAGTACCAAGAAAAAAAAAAATACTTATGCTGGGCATGGTGGCATATGCCTGTAATCCCAGTAGGAGGCTGAGACAGGAGGATAGCAGGTTCAAGGACAGCCTCAGCAAGTAGCAAGACTCATGGCAACCTAGTGAGACCCTGTTTCAAAACAAAAAGAAAAAAGGGCTGGGGTGTAGCTTGGAGGTAGATGCTCACACTTGTAATTTCAGTACTTGGGAGGCTAAGACAGGAGGATTGCAGGTTCGAGGTCAGCCTCAAAAAAATGCTTGTATACTTGACTTTTCATTTATTCTCATAAAATGTGTTAATATTTATAATAATACTGCTGATAAAAATACAATTATTTTTAAAGGATAGTTTTTTTGTATGTGTGGCACTGAGGATTGAGCCCAGGAACATTCTACCTCTGAGCTACACCCCCAGCCCTATTTCTTATTTTGAAACAGGGTCTCACTAAGTTGCGGAGGGCCTCACTAAGTAGCTGAGGCTGGCCTCAAACCTGTGATTCTCCTGTCTCAGCCTTCCAAGTACTGGGATTACCAATGTGCACCACCACGCCTGGCTTAAAGGATAGTTCTAATACCATGTCCAGAAAAGCAGGAATCCTCTTTCACATATACCCAAAAGACCAAATTTTAAAAGAATGAAATACAATAAAAATCTACACAGTAATTAAAAATCCTAGAGAGGCCGACGGTGTTGTCCAGAAGTAGAGCGTGCGGTTAGCACGTCCGTCCGAGCCCAGGGCTTCCAGCTAAGAGCAGTGGCTCCCAGATGCTAGTCTGCAGCCCAGCACGAGCCCAGCACGAGGCAAGGCAAGTCCTGAGGACTGCTGCAAACTACAAATCCCTGAAGCCTACCCCTCACCCAAATGGGACTGTCTTGAAAACTAAGATTCTAGTGCCCAGGATCCACATAATATCCACCTTTCTGTCCCAAGTCAAAACGCGAGGCGCTGACTTTGTTTTCCATTCGCTTACCTTCTTGGCTGGCAGCTGAGTGAAATGAAGGCTGGGGCGCAGCTCTGGGTGATGACTTCGGGGGCCCAGGCGGAGGGGGCCCGGGGGGCGCTCCTGGTTGAAACAGAGGAGGCGGGGGTGGAGTCCGGAAGGGGAGGGGGGAACCTGTGGAAACATTTGTTTTTCACATGTCACTTAAGAACTTAGGACAACGACCTTCACCAAAGCTAAGCAACTTCCATTTTTTCTTCTTTTGTGGTACTGAGGATTGAACCCAGGGGCATTCTACCTCCCAGCTACCCTCCCAGCCCTATTTTTTATTCTTTATTTTGAAACAGGGTCTCACTTAGTTGTGGAGGGCCTCACTAAGTAGCTGAGGCTGGCTGTGAACCCAGATCCTCCTCCAGGTGCCACCATGCCCAGCTAAATCACACGAATAATCAACAAATTATTGGAAATATGGTAGCCTCCTAAATGTATGACTTTATATGCATACTTTACACATTTCCAACTCTATCCTACCACACTTTTTATCTGTCAATTATTAAAGAGGTATAAATAGCCAGGCGTGGTGGTACACGCCTGGCATTTCAGTACTTGGGAGGCTGAGACAGGAGGATCGCAGGTTTGTGGCCAGCCTCAGCAACTTAGATCATGTTTCCAAATAAAAAATAAAATAAGGCTGGCGGTGTAGCTCAGAGGTAGAATGCCTCTAGGTTCAATCTCTAGTCCCCCCCCCCCGACACAGTATAAATAAATCAGCATTAAATCACTTCTAGAGTACATACAGTACCTTGTTTTGATTAAATTTTCACTAACTGATTATAGAGGTTCAAGAGAGCACATGAAATATTCTAGTAGAAACTAACATAAAGTTCTATTCTCCCTTACTGATTTTAAATATTTTTATTTTTAAATATTTTGTCAATTTTGTTTGCTAACAATCAGTTCAATTAATATCAAGTTAACAGTAGGCTGAGATTTAGCTTTCTAAAAATAGAGTTATTGTAGAAGCCATGCTCAGTGATACACTGTAATCAGAGTAGTGGGGAGGTGGAGACAGGAAGATCACAGGTTCAAGGTCAGCCTCTGCAATTTAGGCAACTTAGTAAGACCCTCAGCAATTTAGCGAGATACTGTTTCAAACAAAAAAGTAAAAAGGGCAGGGGCGCATGCTGTAATCCCAGTACTTGGGAGGCAGAGACAGGAGGATCCAGGTTCACGGCCAGCCTCAGCTACTTAGTGAGGCCCTCCACAATTTTGTGAGACCAGGTTTCAAAATAAAGTATAAAAAATAGGGCCGGGGGTATAGCTCGGAGGTAGAAGCCCCCTGGGTTCAATCCCCGGTACCACACACACAAAATAAATAAATAAATAAATAAATAAATAAATAAATAAATAAATAAAAATAAGAGCCGGGTGTGGTAGCACACAGTTGTAATCCCAGTACTTGAGAGGCTGAGACAGGAGGACTGCATGTTCAAGGACAGCCTCTGCAATTTAGTGAGACTGTTTCAAAATTAAAAATATAATAGGGCTGAGGGTATAGCTTGGAAGTAGAATGCCACTGAGTTCAATCCCCAGTACCACACACACAAAAAATAAATAAATAAAAAATAAAGTTAGTTTGCCTTCTATAATGGTTTAAATATTTTAAGCCGGTGGGAGGCGGAGACGGGAGGATCCGGGTTCGCGGCCAGCCTCAGTTCGTTCTCTCTCTCTCTCTCTCTCTCTCTCTCTCTC
>PVJS01056528.1:0-12318 GCA_004027185.1 Glis glis | reverse complement strand
CTTGTAATCCCAGTACTTTGGGAGGCAGAGACCGGAGGATCCGGGTTCGCAGCCAGCCTCAGCTCTCTCTCTCTCTCTCTCTCTCTCTCTCTCTCTCTACCTAGTGAGGCCCTCCGCAACTTCATGAGACCCGGTTTCAAAATAAAGTATAAAAATAGGGCCGGGGGTGTAGCTCGGAGGTAGAATGCCCCTGGGTTCAATCCCTAGTACCGCAAAAAAAAAAAAAAATGTAGAACCTGTCAAGCTGGAGGTAAGGAGAGAGGCAGATTGCTGGGCCCGTCCATCTAGCTGTGGTTTTGTTTACATCTCTTAGGCTAAGCAGATTTAGGTCTGATTAATTCTGATATGAGCGAGCCCTGGAAAGCTCAAGATGGTTTACATTAAGAAGCATCTGTTAGCTGGGCGTGGTGGTGCACGCTTGTAATCCCAGTTACTTGGGAGGCTGAGACAGGAGGATCACAGGTTCTCGGCCAGCCTCAGTTACTTAGTGAGGCCCTCTGCAACTTAGTGAGACCCTGTTTCAAAATAAAGAATAAAAATAGGGCTGGGGGTGTAGCTCAGAGGTAGAATGCCCCTGGGTTCAATCCCCAGTACTGCAAAAAATAAATAAATAAATAAGTCTGGCTCCAAACCACTGCTCAGCAAAGTTGACAAGTTTTACATTGGTCATCTTTTGGGTCCCCCTCCTCATAGACTAAAAATGACAAGGAGAGCACAGGCTCCAGCCAGAGTCGCATGGGCCATGGCTCTTTCCGCTGCCACCCGTTGTGTCCCCACTCTGAGTTGGGCACTGCTGCTGCATCCAACTGCAGAGATGCTCCTCCAGGGTCCTCTCTGTCATACAAGGTCTTGGCTACGGACCCTTCCCTGTGGGTCTATGGCCACGACACTTGGTGTCTAGCTCCCTGGCCGCCACGCAGTCACCTGTCATCTCGGTGACAGTGGATGGAAATTGGGCTTAGATCTACTATCTTGCAATGAAGAGAAAACCAAAAACAGTTACCACAAAGAGCACTGTGAGTGCTCTCAATTATTCTTCCAAACCTTATATATATTAGCCCCCATAACCTAAGCACACTATGACTGAGGTTCTCGCTATCTGATTCTTACTCAGACCCGTCTCAATTTATTTTATTTTATTTTATTTTATTTTATTTTATTTTATTTTATTTCCCAGTGCTGAGTATGGAACCCAGGGTCTCACATGCTAGGCAAATGTTTTACCACTGAGCTACACCCAACCCCAAACCATTCTCAATTTAATAAGCAGTTTAGCATTGAGTGTGTTATGTGCAAAATACTATGCAGGGAACTGTGGGGAAGAGGAAAATGTAAAAGACATGTTTGCTACCTAGGGCAATTTCAAGTCTTGGAGGGGAGACAAGACATGACCACCAATAAGTGTGAAAAGAGACCGTGAAGAAGGTAAAAACCAGAATCCAGCAGGGCGTGGTGGTGCATGCCTGTAATCCCAGTACTTGGGAGGCCGAGACAGGAGGATTGCAGGTTCACGGACAGCCTCAGCAAGAATTGACTCTTGTCAACCTAGTGAGACCATTTCAAAATAAAAATAAAATAGGGCTGGAGGTGTAGCTCAGAGGTAGAGTGCCCCTGGGTTCAATCCCCAGTACCACAAAAAAAAAAAAAAAGAGTCCTGACACCCTTCCAAGCCTCTCTTGCCTATTTTGAGACAAGGTCTTGCTAAGTTGCCAAGGCTGGCCTCGAACTTGTGATCCTCCCCAGCCTCCTGAGTCACTGGAATTACAATTCACTCTGACTTCTGTATCCCTCATTATTTATTTACTTATTTTGTGGTACTGTGGATGGAACCCAGAGGCATTCTACCTCCGAGCTACACCCCTAGCCCGATTTTATCCTTTATTTTGAAACAGAGTCTCACTAGGTTGCGGAGGGCCTCACCAAGTAGCAGAGGCTGGCCGTGAACCCGGATCCTCCTGTCTCAGCCTCCCAAGTACCAGGATTACAAGCGGTGCACCACCTCGCCCAGCTCTGCATCCTCATTATAATGCGTCCCATCTGGTGGATCACCTTTATCCCTTCTTCTGTGTGTTGTATAAGAAGCCCAGAGCCCAGCCCTTGTCCTGATTCAGTCTCTGGAAATCACTACTTCATCCCGTAGGATCCACAGAGGGCCCGACTGCAGTGGGCATCCTGGCTAGGGTGCTTGGTCCAGGCCTCTCCCAAGGCCACGCTTCCGCACAGCTCCTGGAGGAAATGCTCAGAGGCTGATTCTGCCCAGGGCCTCGACGGAAGGGAAGGCTCGGGCTTCCCAGAGCGGGTCAGGCCTCCAGCTCCCTTCCCCTCCTCTGTTTGTGTGTTGCAGATGGAGCTCGCGCAGGCCCTCTCTGGCGGACGCACACTCGTATCTGCCGCCCTCAGCCTGCTGTCACTCGGTCTCTCCGCAGCATGCCTGCTCAGCAGCTCCTGGTTTGTGGGCACACAGAAGGTGCCCAAGCCCCTGTGCGGGCAAGGTCTGGCAGCCAAGTGCTCTGACGTGCCAGTGTCCCTGGAGGGCGGCCTCGCCAACGCATCAGCCCCGGAGGTGGTACAATACAGCTGGGAGGCTGGGGATGACCGCTTCGCCTTCCTTGCCTTCCGGAGTGGCCTGTGGCTATCCTGCCAGGAAACTGTGGAAGAGCCAGGTAGCTCGAGGCTGCCAGGCATCGGGGCTTTCTTTACCTTTGTTGAACTTGGGGATATTTCATTTTACTTCCTTTTATTTTATTTCGTTTCTTTCTTTTGATTTCCTTCCCTTTCATTTTATTTTGTTTCATTGTACTTCCTTTTGCCTTTTATTGTATTTTACTTCATTCCCTTTTTGAGGGGGAGTGGGGCTACCGGGGATTGAACCCAGGGGCAATCTATCTCCGAGCTAATCCCCCACCCCTGTTTTTTATTTATTTATTTTATTTATTTTATTTTATTTATTTATTTATTTATTTATTTATTTATTTTTATGTGGCACTGGGGATTGAACCAAGGACATTCTACCTCCAAGCTAGACCCCCAGCCTATTTTCTTATTATTTTTTAATTTTTAATTATTTATTTATTTACTTATTTATTTATTTATTTATTTTGGCAGTACTGGGGATTGAACCCAGGGGCACTCTACCTCCAAGCTACAACCCCAGCCCTATTTTTATTCTTGATTTTGAAACAGGGTCTCACCAAGTTGTGGAGGGCCTCACTAAGTAGCTGAGGCTGGCTGTGAACCCAGATCCTCCGATCTCAGCCTCCCAAGTACTGGGATTACAGGCATGTGCCACCACTCCTGGCCCTAATTTTTTATTATTTATTCATTGTGGTACTGGGAATTGAACCCAGAGGCATTCTACCTTCAAGCTACACCCCCAATCCTATTTATTTATTTATTTATTTATTTATTTATTTAGGTACTGAGAATTGAACCCAGGGGCATTCTACCTCTGAGCTACACCCCCAGTCCTATTTTTTATATTGACTGATTGATTGATTGATTGTTGTACTGGAGATTGAACCCAGGGGCATTCTACCTCTGAGCTACACCCCAGCCCTATTTTACTTTTACTTGGAAACAGGATCTGGCTAGGTTGATGAGAGTCTCACTACTTGCTGAGACTGTCCTCAAACCTGCGATCGTCCTGTCTCAGCCTCCCAAGTACTGGGATTACAAGCATGTGTTGCCACGCCCAGCCTTTTGTTTTATTTCCATTTATTTATTTATTTATTTATTTATTATTTATTTATTTATTTATTTATTATTGCAGGGGGCAAAGGGGCCTTACGCAGGCAAGGAAACCAATTAGGACAGCTTAGAGCTGAGAGAGCAGTGAAAAGTTCTACCCTTCCGCATACCCAGGCGGCCTCATCCCTCCACCCCACTCCCTGCTTAGCACCCTTGTATTCTCCAGAGCCCCTTTCACCACAGTCAAAATTTTAGCCAGGCTAGTTCAAAATTTTAGCACATGCCTGTAATCCCAGTACTTGGAAGGCTGAGACAGGAGGATCGCAGGTTCGGGGTCAGTCTCTGCAAGTAGTGAGACCCTCCGCAACTTAGTGAGACCCTATTTCAAAATAAAGAATGAAAAAAATAGGGTTGGGGGTGTAGCTCGGAGGTAGAATGCCCCTGGGTTCAATCCCAAGTACCGCAAAAAAAAAAGACATTTATTGAATGCCTACAGTATGCTAGGCAAGGTGCTGTCACGGAGCGGTGCTGGGTATGGGGTGGGGAAGGTTTCACCTCAGGGATCCAGGGAAGCCCCCGCAGGGAATGGTACCTTGTGTGTTTCAGGGGAGAAATGCCGACGTTTCACTGAACTCACACCACCAGCCCAGAGAGGTGAGAAAGGACTACTGGAATTTGCCACGTTGCAAGGCCCATGTCACCCCACTCTCCGATGTGGAGAGGAGCGGTTGATGGAGAAGGCTTTCCTCCCCCACCTCCCCTCGGGGGACGTGGCAAGTATGTGATTTGTTTGGGGTTTTTTGTTGTTGTTTTTTTGGTTTTTTTTTTTTTTTTGCAGTACTGGGGATTGAACCCAGGGGCATTCTACACCCGAGATACACCCCAGCCCTATTTTTTTATTCTTTATTTTGAAACAGGGTCTCACTAAGTTGCAGAGGACCTCACTAAGTAGCTGAGGCTGGCCACGAACCTGCGATCCTCTTGTCTCAGCCTCCCAAGTACTGGATTACAAGTGTGCGCCACCACGCCTGGCTTGCTAGGTAATTTCTAAGAAAAAAAAAAAAGAAGAAGAAAACTTTTCTTGGTTATAGCATGAAATAAAGGCATAAAATCATCCCGTCGTTGGCCTTGAGGGGCCGGGGGTGCTTGGGAAATGCATTGGTTTTTTTTTTTTTCGGTACTAGGGATTGAACCCAGCTCCAGCCCTATTATTTATTCTTTATTTTGAAACAGGGTCTCACTAAGTTGAGGAGGGCCTCACTAAGTAGCTGAGGCTGGCCACAAACCTGTGATCCTTCATCTCAGCCTCCCAAGTACTGGGATGACAAGCCTGCGCCACCACGCCCAACTCAAGTATGTGTTTGATAAGGACTTTGTTGAGCGCGGGCCTCTCTTGATCTAAACTGCACTGGGATCTGCTTCAGGGACAGCCTCAGCAAGTAGTAAACTCTCATCAACCTAGCGAGACTCTGTTTCAAAATAAAGAATAAAAAATAGGGCTGGGGGTGTAGCTTGGAGGTAGAATGCCCCCTGGGTTCAATCCCCAGTACCTCAGAAACAATAAGTAAATAGAGAATAAAAAAATAGGGCTGGGGGTGTAGCTCAGAGGTAGAATGCCCCTGAGTTCAATCCCCAGTACTGCAAAAAAAAAAAAAAAAATAAGCCACCAGCAGCTCTCGCAGTTCTTGCTGCCAAGAAACCACACTGAAAAGCTTAGGTTTTTCCACCCTCCAATTTTTTCTTAAATAAGAGAGCCAGACGTGGTGGTACATGCTTGTGATCCCAGTATTTAGGAGGCTGAGACAGGAGGATTGCAAGTTTGAAGCCAGCCTTGGCAACTTAGCGCAGTCCTCTGCAACTTAGTGAGACCCTGTTTCCAAATAAAAAATAAACTTGGGTTGGGGGTATAACTTGGAGGTAACATGCCTCTGGGTTCCATCCTCAGTACCGCAAAAATAAATAAATAAATAATAAATGGTAAGGGAGGAGGGAGGAAAGAAAAAAGAAAATAAATCTGATTGTCCCAAAGTTAAACAAGGGAAAAAAAGACAAAAAAAATTGCTAGCAAAGGTATATCTCTACAGGATTTATGAAAATTAGGCAATTTTTCCCCCTACAAATCTCCCTACAACTATTTACATTCCCTCAAGTTTACTTGATTATATGTTGGGAGCTGCCGGGCGTGGTGGCACATGCTTGTAATCCTAGTACTTGGGAGGCTGAGACAGGAGGATCGCAGGTTCAAGGACAGCCTCAGCAAGTAGTGAGACTCATCAACCTAGTGAGACCCTGTTTCAAAAAATAAAAATAAAATAGGGCCAGGGACCTAGCTCAGAGGTAGAATGCCTCTGGGTTCAATCCCCAGTGCCACCAAAAATAAATATATGTTGGGAGCTGCCGTGTCACATCAAAGACCTGGAGATGACACTGCTGGGTTCCGCGTTGTCTCCTTCGCCCTTCTGCGACACTGGCGGGCTTCTGGCTTCTGGGGGCGTCCTGCTGCACCAGGGTCAGCTCTTTTACTGTCTGGGGGGACTTCCCTCTCCCTGTGGCTTCTCACAGAGATCCTCTGGCTGTCCCTGGGAGCCCAGATTACCTACATTGGACTACAACTCGTCAGCTTCCTCCTGCTGCTGACGGACCTGCTGCTCACGGGGAACCCGGGCTGCGGGCTCAAGCTGAGCGCCTTTGCCGCCATCTCCTCGGTCCTGTCGGGTGAGTGGCCCCCGGAGTGGGAAGGGGCGGTGTCCTCGGCCCCCTTTGAAACACTGGCTGGAAGGCTTGGGTTTTTATCCTGGAGGGGAGGAAGGAGGAGCACTTTTCCTAGTCACTCGGGGCCAGGATAACACTTAGGATCTCTCTCTCTCTCTCTCTCTCTCTCTCTCTCTCTCTCTCTCTGTGTGTGTGTGTGTGTGTGTGTGTGTGTGTGTGGTGCTGGGGATTGAACCCAGGGGCATTCTACCTCCAAGCTATATCCACCGCCCTATTTTATTTTTAATTGGAAACAGGGTCTCGCTAGGTTGCTGAGAGCCTCACTAAGTTGCTGAAGCTGTCCTCGAACCAGGGATCCTCCTGTCTCAGCCTCCCAAGTACTAGGATTACAGGCATGCGCCACCACGCCCGGCTCACTTACGATCTCTCAAGTTACTGTTACTATGCAGTTGCTTATTTTGTGCTTATTTGTATGTTTTTCCTAGCTAGGTATAATTCTGCACTTTATTGAGTTTTGATTATTGTTTTAAGTTTTTTTTTTTCGGTAATGAGGGTTGAACCCAGGAGCATCCTACCCATGAGCCACACTCCCAGTCCTTTTTTCTTTTTTTCTCTCTCTCTCTCTTTTTTTAATTTTGAAACAGGGTCTCACTAAGATACTCAAGGTCTCACTACGTTGCTGGGGCTGGCCTTGAACCTGCAATCTTCTTGTCTCAACCTCCCAAGTCCTGGGATTCCAGGCACCAACATGCCCGGCTATGATTATGTTCTTCACAAAATGATTTGCCTCTAGGTCCCTTGATTTGCAAACTTTCTCATCATGTAAAACCTCTTGTTGGGTCCTTTCCAGCCATGACATAGCCCAGCTTTCCAAAACGGTCTCTGTTGGCTAAAGCGAGATGTACAAATGACACAAAGGATAGTGAGAGGTCAGCCGGGTGTGGTGGCGCACCCTTGTCATCCCAGTACTTGGGAGGCTGAGACAGGAGGATCACAGGTTCGAGGCCAGCCTCAGCTACTTAGTGAGGCCTCTGCAACTTAGTGAGATCCTGTTTCAAAACAAAGAATAAAAATAGGGCTGGGGGTATAGCTCAGAGGTAGAATTGCCCCTGGGTTCAATCCCCCGTCCCTCAATAAAATAAAATATAAAAATTAAAAGTAAAAATAAAAAGTGAGAGGTCAAAGGGAGCAGCAACCCTGGGTATAGCATTGACTTGCAGACCTTTCCCATAGTGCTCCCCCTTAGTTTTGGGGTCACCATTGCACAGACACCTCCATTGCAGATGGGTCTCCCGGGAAATGTGTCGGCGTGAGGAACGGGCACCATGCCATAGGCTGCACCTGTTGCAGAGAGAGGAGGTGGTTCCAGTCATTTCCAGTGGGTGGCAACGGCAGCCCTTGTCTAAGGCCTCTGCCCTCCTGTTCCCCCTGTAGGCCTCCTGGGGATGGTGGCCCACATGATGTATTCTCAAGTCTTCCAGGCAACCGCCAACTTGGGTCCAGAACACTGGAGACCACATACTTGGAATTATGGCTGGGCCTTCTAGTAAGTGCTCATCATCTCCCGAACCATTTTGGTCCCTCCCTGGCCCACCTGTACTAGATTTCCTACCCTGGCTAAATGCTCATCCCCTGCCCTCCAGCCCTCTCTTCATCCACCATCCCAGAAGACTGTCGGCCAAACACAGGCTGAATCATTGGGACACCTGTTCTCTCCCCGCCTCCGGATGGGGGTACAGAGAGCATTCCTCTGGCTTGCTTTGTGAGGAAGATGGAGTCTTGTCCAGTTTTTCTGCTCACCAGCTAGAGCAATGGCTTCTTACCAGACACATTTGCTGTCCTTGAGAAATGAGACTGATTTTTGTGTGGCTTATGAAAACGATGCTGGGTATGCCTTTATAGCTCACAATTCAAGGTGTTAGAGAAATGGAGAATAATTAGCCTTGAAATTTGGGTTGAATTCCATCAATTCCATTGAATCGATGATCTTCCATTGAATTCTCTTCCACCTATTATCAACTTCCCTAAGCCAAGAGTAACTTCTTCCTTTCTCTTTTATTTTACCAAACTGTGTCTGAAATAAAATATCCCTACCACTGTCACTCTAACCCTTAAAGAATTAATGGGTCAGTCCTTTTTTATTAAGAGCAGCAACCATGAGCCGGGCGTGGTAGCGCATGCTTATAGTCCTAGTACTTGGGAGGCAGAGACCGGAGGATCCAGGTTCGTGGCCAGCCTCAGCTACTTAGTGAGGCCCTCCGCAACTTAGTGAGACCCTGTTTCAAAATAAAGAATAAGAAAATAGGAGCCGGGCATTGTGGCACACGCTTGTAATCCCAGTACTTTGGGAAGCGGAGACCGGAGGATCCGGGTTCGCGGCCAGCCTCAGCTCTCTCTCTCTCTCTCTCTCTCTCTCTCCATCTCTCTCTCTCCATCTCTCTCTCTCCCTGTCTCTCTCTCTCCCTGTCTCTCTCTCTCTCTCTCTCTCTCTCTCTCTCTCTCTCTCTCTCTCTCTCTTTCTCTCTCTCTCTCTCTCTCTCTCTCTCTTTCTCTCTCTCTCTCTACCTAGTGAGGCCCTCTGCAACTTCATGAAAAAAAGAAAATAGGGCTGGGGGTATAACTTGGAGGTAGAATGCCCCTGGGTTCAATCCCCAGCACCACCAGTCTGAATCTACTTAGTACCAGCTGCAGCGTGGTCTTACAGCAACCATAATGAAACAAACACATTTAAGCCAAACAGCACCTTTATTTATTTATTTTTATCTCTTTTTATTTGTATATACTTTTATTGGTGCATTGTAGTCTCACGTCATAATGTAGTTCAGAGTGATAGTGACATCCATGCACACCGCACTTAGTGGGCTTTCCCCTGGCCAAGTATCACCTTTGCTTAAGCACTCCTTCCTTTCTCCCTCAGGAGCACTCTTTTCTGACTGCAAAGTTGCCAGCTTGAACTCGAGTTCAGTCTGGGATAAGCGCTGTGCATTAACAGAAACCTACCCATGTGTGCCCTTTGATTCAGGAGTCTTACAGGCACCACATCAGCCTAGCTCATGTCCTATCTTCTGTCTCTCTTCAAACCATTCTTGTGGGCATTACACCCGTGGAGCTCAGGCTGCAAAACCCCCTTCAGAGGTGACCCAGTCTAAAGCCGGGCGTGGTGGCACTCGCCTGTAATCCTAGTACTTGGGAGACTGAGACAGGAGGATTGCAGATTCGAAGCCAGCTTCAGCAACTTAGTGAGGCTCTCAGCAACTTAGCAAGACCCTGTTTCCAAATAAAAAATAAAATAGAGCTGGGGGTGTAGCTCGGAGGTAGAATGCCTCTGAGTTCAATCCCCAGCACCACCAGTCTGAATCTACTTAGTACGAGCTGCAGCTTGGTTTTACAGTCTCATGAAATCCCTCCCATCCTCACAAACATCCTGTTTCCTGAGCTTCCCAGAATCACAGGAAGATTGAAGGATTTAGTGTCCTAGGTTTTCCCCCTGTGGTACTGGAGTTGAACCAAGCTACACCCCCAGCCCTTTTTATATTTTATTTTGAAACAGGGTCTTGCTAATTTGCTGAGGCTGGCCTTTAGCCTGCGACTCTCCTGTCTCAACCTCCCAAGTATACTAGGATTACAGGGATGTGCCACAGAGTCTGGCTTAACTTTCCAAATTTTGGGGAATGTGTTTGGTATAATTTCCTGGTGTCCCTCCCACCCCTTTGAATCCACCCAGCTTCTCTTCAAGCATTCGTTATAAACTACCTTAAGCCAAGAACCACACTGTTTTCATAATAAGAAAATTCCACTAGTGCAATATATAATACCTTCGGATTTGAGGTAAATGTTTTCCTGAATGACTCTCAAAAGCTCAACTTTGTGGACCCTAAGATTGTTAGGTGGAAGAGGGATGAGTCCTCCCAGCACCCGAGTGAAGGGAAATCTTTGGCAGGGTGTGTGCGGGGGGAGGAGGGACTGAAGGGAGGACACTAGGCCATGTCTAGCTGAGCTGTAGGTCTGTGGAATGTTGGAGGTTTTACAAGAGCAATTGTAGCTTTGGAAACAGGTGTGCAAATCATACACACACACACACACACACACACACACACACACACACAGGGCACACCAGGGATAAAAGAGCATGTCCCTAATTAATTCAGTGAAATAAATCCACTAAACTCGTTTGAATTTAGTGCCACAGGAGTCATTCTTTTGTTTTGTTTGTGGTACCAGGGATTGAACCCAGGGGCATTCTACCTGCAAGTTACACACCAGCCCTATTTTTCATTCTTTCTTTTGAAACAGGATCTCACTAAGTTGCAGAGGGCCTCACTAAGTAGCTGAGGCTGGCTGCGAACCCAGATTGTCTGGTCTCAGCCTCCCAAGTACTGGGATCACAAGTGTGCGCCACTATGCCGGCTGGAGTCATTCTTTTTAACAACGAGACGAGACATGCAGAGTATACTGCACGAGGACACACCAAGTACTCTTGCCCACAGTCCCTGACCTGAATCAGGTGGAAGGCAGCATACTTGGGCTTCTAAGTCCCCCAATGGCACCAGCCTTGCCTGCCAGTAGGAGGAGGAGCATAGCATTTTCCTTTTAAGAAAGTCAGGTTTGAGCCAGGCATGGTGGCGCACACTTGTAATCCCAATACTTGGGAGGTGGAAACAGGAGGATCGCAGGTTCATGGCCAGCCTCAGCTACTTAGTGAGGCCCTCCGCAACTTAGTGAGACCCTATTTAAAAATAAAGAATAAAAAGTAGGGTTGGGGATGTAGCTCGGAGGTAGAATGCCCCTGGGTTCATCCCTGGTACCACAAAAAATTAAAAATAAAAATAAAAAAGTCAGGTTCTTAACTGTCCTTTCCGTGTCTGTCCCTAGCACGGCCTGGGTTTCCTTCACCTGCTGCATGGTGTCAGCTGTCACCACTTTCAACACATACACCAGGATGGTCCTGGAGTTCAAGTGCAGGCACAGTAAGAACTTCAAAGAAAACCCGAGCTGCCTGCCCCATCACCACCAGCACCAGCTGCCATGTGTCCCCGCCGGGGATCCTCCGATCAGCTACCACCAGTACCGCAGTCAGCCCATCCGCTCCGTCTCCCAAGGCGTTGACTTCTACTCCGCGCTACAAGACGGGGGATTCCAACAAGGGACCGGCCAGGAGCTGAGAGAAGTGCCCTGGTCATCTGTCGAAGAGCCGTGCTAGGAGTTCAATGGGTTTGGAGAGCAAGGCTAAGCCACACCTTACTCATTTGTTATCAACATCGCTTAAGCCAAAGTCTGTCTCTTGAGTGTGGTTTTTAGAGGCTAAGAATAAGGGTGTCTCAAAGCGTTAAGTCCCGAGGAACCTTACAGCTGCCCCCTTTCCTCCAAAGCGGTCTTGTTCCGTCCATGATTCAGAATTCCCTTCTCTCTTTTACTGATTGCTTTGGCGCCAGGTTCTGGACTAAGCAATGGAGATACCTGTATGGGTCTTAAAAATCTGGTTATCTGTAAATTGGAGAAATGGAGGTAAGCAAGTTAACAGTAGTTTGCTGCGGTTCAACTTTTCCACTGGAATTTTTCTGTAAGTCACAGGTTGGAAGAGGGACACACTATCGAGTGCTCTGATATGAAGGTCAGGTGTCCTCCGTGCCACCCTTTACCATGTCCTGCACCCACATAGGAGGTACCAATAAAAGTGTCATTAAATATTATCCTGGAGCTGGGCGTGGTGCGCACGCTTGTAATCCCCGTACTTGAGAGGCTGAGACAGGAGGATCTCAGGTTTGCAGCCAGCCTCAGCTACTTAGTGAGACCCTATTTCAAAATAAAAGAATAAAATAGGGCTGGGGGTGGAGTTCATAGGTAGAATGCCCCTGGGTTCAATCCCCAGTACTACACACACACACACACACACACACACACACACACACACACACACTT
>PVJS01056527.1:0-12317 GCA_004027185.1 Glis glis | reverse complement strand
CACATGGCAGTGACTCAGCATATCAATGGCAAAGATGGCGCTGGCGGACCCCTCAGAGGGAGGTCCCGCGGATAGCCCCACCTAACCTCAGGAGGGCTATGATAGGCAGTTACCTCCTTCCGTGCTCACAGACAACAGGTGCCTTCACCTATGATAGGTTACAGGGGGGCGTAATGACCCGACCGTCCCTTGCCATTGGGCCCCACCCTATCGCTCTGGAATTTCCTTTATGGCCTTTACTTTAAAAGTGCGATTGTCTTTCTAATAAACGAGATCTTGCTTGACTTGTCTCCCGGCCCGTGGTGTGGCTTATTCGGGCCGTTGACACTTACTTCCCTGTCAGTTCGTGCCACTCTCGGGCTGGACCCCGAGAGGTTTTGGTAATAGTGTGATGTTGGCTTCATAGAATGTGTTTGGGAGAGTCCGTTTCTTTCTATTTCATGAAATAGATTGAGGAGTATTGGGATTAGTTCTTCTGTAAAGGTTTTATAAAATTCACCTGGGAAGCCATCTGGACCTGGGCTTTTCTTTGATGGTAGGCTCTTTATTGCTGCTTCAATCTCTTTAATTGCTATTGGTTGATTTAAATTTTCTATATCTTCTTGATTCAATTTAGGAAGGTTGTACATGTCTAGAAATTTGTCAATTTCTTCTAGGTTTTCCATTTTGTTGGAGTATAGTTTTTCAAAGTAGTTTCTGATAATCCTCTGGATTTCTGTGCTGTCGGTGGTAATATCACCTTTTTCATCTCTTATTTTAGTAATTTGGGTTGATTCTCTCTTTCTCTTGGTTAGGTTGGCTAGTGGTTTATCTATCTTTTTTATTTTTTCAAGGAACCAGCTTTTGGTTTTGTTGATTTTTTGTATTGTTTTTTTCTTCTCTACTTCATTGATTTCTGCTCTGATTTTAATAATTTCCTGTCTTCTACTGGCTATGGGGTTAGACTGTTCCTGTTTTTCAAGGGCTTTGAGGTGTAACATTAGGTTATTTATTTGGAGATTTTCTGTTCTTATATGGGCACTCAGTGCTATGAATTTTCCTCTTAATACTGCCTTCAAGGTATCCCAGAGATTTTGATATGTTGTGTCTCTGTTTTCGTTTGTTTCTAGGAATTTCTTAATTTCTCCCCTTATTTCTTCTCTGACCCATTCCTCATTCAGCAGTGTGGTGTTCAGTCTCCATGTATTTATGAAGTTTCTCTGGGTCTTCTTATAGTTGATTTCTAGTTTCATTCCATTATGGTCTGAAAAGACGCAGGGGATTATGTCACGTTTTTTGAATTTGCTAGTACTCACTTTGTGGCCTAGGATATGATCTATTTTAGAGAAGGTTCCATGAGGAGCTGAAAAAAATGTGAATTGGCTGTAGTTGGGTGGAATATTCTGTATGTGTCTACTGGGTCCATTTGGTTTATGGTGTTCCTTAGATCTGAGGCATCTTTACTGACCTTTTGTCTTGAAGATCAATCTAGTGGTGTGAGAGGGGTGTTGAAGTCTCCCAATATTATTGTACTGGGATCTATGTGTGATTTAATGTCACAAAGAGTTTCTTTTATGAAAGTGGTTGCACCTATGTTTGGGGCATAAATGTTGACTATTGTTATATCCTTTTGCTGGATTGTTCCTTTTACCAGTAAGAAATGACCTTCTTTGTCTCTTCTAATGAGTTTAGGTTTGAAGTCTAATTTGTCTGATATCATAATTGCTACTCCTCCTTGTTTTCCAGTTCCGTTAGCGTGCATTACCTTGCTTCATCCCTTCACCTTTAGTTTGTGCGTATCTTTATTTGTAAGGTGTGTTTCTTGCAGGCAGCATATAGATGGATTGTGATTTTTAATACATTTTGCCACCTTATGCCTTTTTTTTTTTTTGCGGTGCCAGGGATTGAACCCGGGGCATTCTACCTCCGAGTTACACCCCCGGCCCTATTTTTTATTCTTTATTTTGAAACAGGGTCTCACGAAGTTGCGGAGGGCCTCACTAAGTAGCTGCGGCTGGCCGCAAACCTGGATCTTCCAGTGTCTGCCTCTCAATTACTGGGATTACAAGCGTGCGCCATCACGCCCGGCTACCTTATATCTTTTGATTGGGGCGTTGAGGCCATTTATATTCAGTGTGATTATTGAGAGATGGGTTTTAATTCCTAACATTTTGAGATTTAATTTCTGTTTGAGGTAGTGTTTGTTCTTTGCCTAATTGTTTTTTGATGGAAATCACTGTTTCCCTGGTTCTGGCGTTTCTTTATGATTTCTTCTTTGTAATTAATCTCTTTGAGTATTTTCTCTAGTGCTGGTTTGGAAGACATAAAGTCTTTCAGCTTCTGTTTGTCATGAAGGTTTTTATTTCCCCGTCAAATTTGATGGATATCTTTGCTGGGTAGATAAATCTTGGCTGGAAGTTGTTTTCTTCCAGAGTTTGGAACATGTTGCGCCAGGCCCTCCTGGCTTTCATGACTTGGTTTGGAAGGTCGGGAGTGATTCTTATTGTTTTGCCTTTGAATGTTACTTGGTCTTTTACTCTCACTGCCTTTAATATTTTCTCCTTGGCCTCTACATTAGTCAATTTGATTATTATGTGGCATGGTAAACCTCTTCTCTGATCTTACTTCTCTGAATAGATTATTGATTCCTTTAGTTTCAGCTTCTATTCCTCTTCTATGCCTATTATTCTTAGGTTTGCTCTTTTAAGACTGACTGAGCTGGGCATGGTGGCACACGCTTGTAATCCCAGTACTTGGGAGGCGGAGACCAGATAATCTGGGTTTGTAGCCAGCCTCAGCTACTTAGTGAGGCCCTCTGCAACTTCGTGAGACTCGGTTTCAAAATAAAGTATAAAAAATAGGGCCGGGGGTGTAGCTTGGAGGTAGAACACCCCTGGGTTCAATCCCCGGTACGCAAAAAAAGAAAAAAAAAAGACTGGCTGAGATCTCTTCAATGTTCAATTCACGCTGTTGAATTGTTTTTTTTCTAAATTATATACTATGCGTTCATTTTTGGAGAGGTTATCTTCTAAGTGTGAGATTCTGTTTTCCATGTGGTCTAGTCTAGTGTTGATGGTCTGTATTGATGCCTTCATTTCAATTATTGCATCCTTCACTCCCTTCAGAGCTTCTTTTTTATTCCTGTTAAGGGTGTCGGATTCTTTGTTGATTTTATCCTTCATTCCTTTCAGGCTCTCTCTGAATTCTTTTCAGAAATCCTGTATCATTTCTACTCTTAAAGTTCTGAATTGTCCTTCTGGCAATCTTTCCACTTCTGTGTTGGTGGGTTCTGTTGTGGGATTGTGGGAGCTCATTGTTTCTTTGCTATTCTGCTTTTTTATGATTTCAGGTTTCTTATGTTTATACCTTTGTTGCTTTTGGTAGCTCTCTCTCTCTCACTCTGTAGGTTTCCTATGTCTAATCTCTCTCCCTTTATAGTTTCTTATTCTGGAGGTAGATAGTTGCTACTAGGTGAGCCTTAAAGGTGAATAGCCTTTACTGAATGGTTATTCTCACTTGCTCAATATAATGTCCATTTGAAGGCCCAATTCTTGGTCTCCTTTAGTGATTGGGACCCTTGCCTGGTGCCTCTCGCTACCTGTGCCACTTTTGCCCCTCTCACTGCAAGCGTGGGTCTCCACATTCTCCACTTGGGCTGTCCCTATGTCTTTCTCTGTCTCCACCTATGGCAGGTGTCACCAACAGGGGGCTCCAGGCTTGTGTCTCTCTTTGCCTACAGAAGCGGCAGATGTCACTTTGAGCCATGATTCTGGAAAACACGGAACGCCACGTTTTCTGCAGAGAGGGCTGGTTTGTATGTCCTGTGTATGTTTGTATGTCCTGTGTACAACTGTATGTCCTGTGGCGATCCCTGGGGACTCTATACAGGTGCTGTGACCCGCGGGCTGCAAGTCTGTCCCACCCAAATGTTGCTAGGTACTGTCTGCTTATCCACACATCTACCATGTCCCAATGCAGACCCCACTCCCACCTCCGCTAGGGTAATCTACACACTCTCAGACCCCGCGAGTCCCTGTGGCCGCACTGGGTGGTCTCTTCCTGGGGTGGCTTGTTGACTTACGGTCTCGTTAAGTGCTGTTCTTAATCTCTGGGGGCGGGGCTCAGCTGCTGCCGCAGGTTCTGGTCAGGCCTCCAGGCACTGGGGACTCTGCCGAGTGTGGATCAAAGTGCTGCTTGCTTTTGTCGCTGATGCTCTGCAGTTGCTGGTTTTACAACAGGTCCATGGTTTCTTTCTTTTTTTTTTGCGGTACCGGGGATTGAACGCAGGGGCGTTCTACCTCCGCGCTACACCCCCGGCCCTATTTTTTATACTTTATTTTGAAACCGGGTCTCACGAAGTTGCGGAGGGCCTAAGGAAAGAGAGAGAAAGAGAGAGAGAGACAGGGAGAGAGAGACAGAGAGAGAGCTGAGGCTGGCCACGAACCCGGATCCTCCGATCTCTGCCTCCCAAAGTACTGGGATTACAAATGTGCGCCACCACGCCTGCCAGGTCCATGGTTTCTTTGTTGGTGGCCTGCAGAAGTCGCAATGCCGGTAGCCGCCAGCGTGGTCTGACCAAGATGGCACTGTTGTCGCTTCTGCCATGTCATGCTTGAGAGTGTTGCTGCTCACCTTCACTGATGCTATTCTGCAGTTGCTGTATTCATAACAGGTTGCTGGCATCTCCATTGGTCTTGTGTGGAAGCCACAATGCTGGTAGCCCCCGGTAAGGTCCTGCCAAGATGGTGCCACTGCAGCTGCTGTCGCCGCCACTGTTTGGTCTCTTTTGGGTGTGGATCATGCTACTGCTTGCTTTCATCTCTCTCTGCCTCATATTTGGAAGTCTCTCTCACTGCCAAGATTTCTAAGATCCGGGTGTGGTTTGGACCTGAAGTCTCACCTATCAATACAGGTGACTTGAGAGTACCTGGGTCCTACTGAGGCACTTGCTTTTATTTAATCAAGACTCCTCATCCACTCTTCCCAGGTGTTTGGGCACTCTTGGGTCTTCCTCTTGGCCCATGGTAGGGACTGGCCCTAACATGATCACACCAAGTAAACCAAGCAAAGACCTTCTAAAGTGGGAAACTCTTTATTAGGGATACCAAAAGAGGCAGCATTTTATTTCTTTCTTTTCCTAGCCCTGGATGCCAAGGTAGGCTCTCTCACAGAATGCCATCCTGTTATGCATAGGCTGGGTCTGCTGGCTGCACTAGGGAAGCCAATTTATTGAGAGGCAAGACAGTGGGAGAGAAAAAAAATTGATTATGCTGATACAGCTGATCAGAAGATGACAGGGATTCTCATCTGAAGGGGCCATCTAGCCAGGGAGGCTGACTTAGGAGTGATCTCTATGGGAGATGAGTGATCACAGACTGGTGGGCATCTTCCCAAAGGGGGAGGTTTGTGGCTAAATGACTGTATCCCTGGTCCTAATAGCCAACTCACAAAAAGTTTCTCCATTCCACAGATCTCAAGAACAAAGATCTTTATTTTCCAGGTGATTCTTGTCACTGATTAGTTTGTCCATGTGCGCTTCCTCACATGCTGCACAATGGACGGGCTAGAGGGCATAGCTGCCCCAAGTCCCTCTTGGTGGTCACCAAACTCAAGGTGATAAAAGAAAACACACTTCAGTGGATTATGGGGAAAGATGGGTTAGTGAAGTCAAGTAGGGAGTCGGGCGCAAGATCCAGCAGCCAGGCTTGACCACAATCCCTGTCCCCTTTGGGGATGGATTTACTGGGGATAGATGGAGGATTCATGACTACTTTGGACTGTGACTTGGATTTTTTCTAACAGGTCCTAGTGTACTTTAGGGGAAGGCAATTAGATTCAAATTTCAGATAAAACGGTTGAACACACAGACTATACCCCAGCTTTTGTAGCTGTAGCCTCTAGCCAGGCTTATCCAGTGGAGTATTTCTCTAGAAAGCAACAGAACAGGCCAGGCGTGGTGGCGCACGCTTGTAATCCCAGTACTTTGGGAGGCGGAGACCGAAGGATCCAGGTTCACAGCCAGCCTCAGCTCTCTCTCTCTCTCTCTCTCTTTCTCTCTCTCTCTCTCTCTCTCCTTAGTGAGGCCCTCTGCAACCTCGTGAGACCCGGTTTCAAAATAAAGCATAAAAAATAGGGCCGGGGGCATAGCGCGGAGGTAGAATGCCTGTGCGTTCAATCCCCAGTACCACAAAAAAAAAAAAAAAGAAAGCAACAGAACACAAGGTTAAAACTAGTTTTGGTTAGAGGGGTTCATTTTGCTCATCTATGGGGAAGTCCAGGGGTAGAAAGTGGGCCCAGAGGCTCTGTGGCCCTGGGCTTGGGGCTGGTGTCTCTGAGATTCTCTTGGCCCTCCCCTCATGAGTGCAAGTTGGCATCTAAACCACAGGTCAACATCTGGTCTTCCAGCACTATGTCCAAGTGGAGGAGGCAGAGGTGGCACAGGTAGGTTTCCTCCTTGCATGCGTACCCCAACCAACTTCCCTTCCACCTCCTGAGTGGGAGCCAGCCCACATGTCCACCCCAGGAGCGGCTCCTCTTCCAAGAAGAGAACACATGGCTGTTGGGTAATCAGCCACATGCGGGACTCTGATTTTATTGACTACCACCCACCTCCCCATTAGGAGTCAGGGTCTGCATTTCACTGGTGCCTCCTTCTCAGGGTAGCTATGTTGGAAGCAAAGGGGGTCTCTGTGCTCTTGTATCTCTTATGATGTCTTTGGCTATGAGGGATAGAAATCCCAATGTAAACTAGCTAAAAAATAATATTAAAGCCGGGCGTGGTGGCGCACGCTTGTAATCCCAGTACTTGGGAGGCTGAGACTGGAGGATCCGGGTTCCCAGCCAGCCTCAGCTACATAGTGAGGCCCTCCGCAACTTAGTGAGACCCTGTTTCAAAATATAGAATAAAAAATAGGGCTGGGGGTGTGGCTTGGAGGTAGAATGCCCCTGGGTTCAATCCCTGGTACCGCAAAAAAAAAATAAATAAATAAAAAAAAATAAACTGGGTGCGGTGGTGCATGTCTGTAATCTCAGTACTTGGGATGCTTAGACAGGAGGATTGCAGGTTCAAGGTTAGCCTCAGCAACTTAGTGAGACTCTCGGCAACCAATTGAGACCCTGTTTCAAAATAAAAAATGAAAAGGTCTGGGGGTGTAGCTTGGATATGGAATGTCCCTGGATTCAATCCCCAGTACCAAAAAAGAGGAATTATTATTATTATTATTATTATTATTATTATTTTAGGCAGGCACGGTGGTACATGCTTATAATCCCAGTACTTTGGAGGCTGAGACAGAAGGATCATGGGTTCAAGGCCAGCCCCGGCAACTTGGTGAGACCCTGTTTCAAAATAAAAAATAAAAAGGGCTGAAGGTGTAGCTCAGAGGTAGAATGCCCTTGGGTCCAATCCTCAGTACCTACATAAATAAATAAATAAATAAATAAATAAATAAATAAATAAATAAAGCTGGGCATGTAGCTGAGAGGTAGAATACCTCTGGGTTTAATCCCCAGTGCCATAAAATAAAATAATAAAAAAACTAAACATTTTTCTGGCTGGCTTCAGGATAGGCTCCAGCTCTGCTTTCCTGCCCCTGACTGTGTTCATCGTCCCCAGCCTGATGGGGGACTGCCTCATCTCGTGAACAAGTGTCCAGAGGAAACAAGAGACAACTATTCTGAAGTATCCCGTGGCAAACCTCACCTGGAGTTATTGGTTCAAATCGCTTCACGGTTTCATTCCCAGGGAAAGGAAAGGAACAACTGTCACTTTTGGAGCAAGTAAGGGCCATCCCTGGAGTGGAGATGGCTCCAACTTCTCCCGAGGGAAGAGCTCTGATGGGAGGAGGGGATTCCTGAGCAAACAGGAATTCTCTAGGGAGGAGATGGCTGTCGGGTGAGCACCCAGCCGTATCCACAGCCATCTCCCAGGACACTTCTCAGAAGCAGTGAGCCACCAACAGGAGTCTTGCTTAGTTGAACAAGCCTCAAACACTGAAATAAGAGGTGGGGCTTCTGCTGTTGGGTAGGTTTGCTCTACTTCTTTACTGCAATGCAGTCCCTTCTCAGCCTAAGTGTTTTTAGCCAGGTTATCAAAATGATATTTACTTAACAAATAAATACCCCCCACCCCCGTAGGTGTCGGTACTGCCGTTTGCAGATAAGAAACAGGTTGGGGAAGTTTATGAGATTCTTTCCAAAGCTTCCCAGCAGAAAGGTGGTAGAGGAGGGATTTGAGCCCAGGTGAGTCCAAAGCAGGTGCGTTCTCCCCTGCTCTCCAGAGCAAATCCCAAGGTCTTAGAGGGAGGGCTCTTGAAGGCTGGAAGGGGCCTCAAAGACGGCCTACTCTTCTCACCCCAGAATCCAGTCCTGAATTTGCCTCCCTGCCACAGCATTTTTCTATAGGCTGCTTGCTCAGCCTGCCCTTGAGACTCTTCATGGAACCAGCAGGAAATGAAAGGAATGCAGAGTGTTCCTTAGGGAGTGTCTGTCCCTTAGGGAAGTGGAGGCTGCTCCCAGAGGAACGAATGTCTACACCCAACACATCCACAACATTCAAGGAAAAGGGGAGTTTGTGTGTGTGTGGTACTGGGGATGGAACCCAGGGGCATTCTACCTCCGAGCTATACCCCCAGCCCTATTTTTTATTCTTTATTTTGAAACAGGGTCTCACTAAGTTGTGGAGGGCCTCACTAAGTAGCTGAGGCTGGCCACAAACCCATGATCCTCCTGTCTCAGCCTCCCAAGTACTGGTAATACAAGTGTGTGCCACCACGTCCAGCTAAAGAGGAAACATTTTATTCTTTCATTCACTATCACAAATCCAGGATCAGGAAGAAATAGCTCATGTGTGCAAAGACATATGAGACAGGATCCTAGATTTGCTTATGAGAAAAAAAAAAAAACCAGGCATGGTAGTGCACACCTGTAATCCCAGTACTTGGGAGGCTGAGACAGGAAGATCACAGGCTCTCGGCCAGACTCAGTTACTTAGCAAGGCCCTCAGTAACTTAGTGAGACTCTGTTTCAAAACAAAAAATTAAATAGGACTGGGGGTATAGCTCAGTGGTAGAATGTCTCTGAATTCAATCCCTAATACCAGAGCCGGGTGTGGTGGCACATGCCTGTAATCCCTGCACTTGGGAGGCTGAGACAGGAGGATCGCAGTTTGGAGGACAGCCTTGGAATAGTTGTGAGACTCATCAACCTAGCGAGATCCTATTTCAAAATAAAATAGGACTAGGGGGTGTAGCTCAGATATAGAATGTCTCTAGGTTTAATCCCCAGTAACTAACACACACACATGTACATGCACACGCACACACACACACCACTTCTGTTGGAAACCTATTAGTTGTGTTTTTATCAGCTGGTGGCATGTCTGAGCCCCAGCACCATCCTCGAAGCTCAGCTGTCCTCACACAGCTGACAAAGGCTCAGCAAAGCTTAATGTGGTCACGATGAACTCCCTGACAACTTAAACCAGCCATTCCTGCTGTCAGCTCACTTCTGTCGTGAGCAAGCTGTGCCGTCCACACAGACCAGACACCTTTGTGTCTTTCCACAATGTCAAGATTTATTGAATAACAATAAATCCTTGAGCTACATCACTCTCATCAGCTTTAATTCACAGAAATACTCATGGTTCAGTTGGTGGCATGACTGAGGCAGTCACAGTTTCTTTCATTCTGTTCCAATCTTAATAGCTAATGTCTCCAGCACTCAAGTCACACATCACACTTTACACAATGACTTACAGGTTACAGAAAGATTAGAAAGGGTTAAAGGCAGCCACAGGGTTTCAAGAGGGCTACCAAGAGCAAGTGCAGAGAGCAAATACCAAGGCAGACTCACTGCAGTTGGTTGGATAAGAGTTTAAGAATTAACCAGTTCCCAGAGCCATGGCAAGGTTCCCATGGCAGGCAGTTTCAGTGTCAGCTTGACGTGAGCCGTGCAATAATTTTGTAATAACATATCAATATGATGGAGTGCTTTAAAATTATTTTTTTTAAAAAGAGGCAGACCAGCTGGGCACAGTGGTGCATGCCTGTAATCCCAGTACTTGCGTTGAAATAGGAGAATAGCAGGTTTGAGGCCAGCCTCAGCAACTTAGCAAGACCTTCAGCAGCTTAGCGAGAGACCCTCTTTCAAAATAAAAATAGAAAGGGCTAGAGATGTAGCTTGGAGGTAGAATACCCCTGGGTTCAACCCCCAGGAACCCCTTACCCCCAAAAGAGGCAGACCTATGTCAACTGGTACAAAGTAATGTCAGTATACACATATATATGTATACATTACATTAAAATGTACAAATACATATGATATGTTATAAAAATATAATATATAATATATTTATAATTTTTACATATATACAAATATTTAAGTTATATATATTTATAATATGTGTGCATATTTGTAAATTTTATATATATTCAATTTTGTATATATATGTATTTGCAGGTTTGGATGTGTGTAAAAATATACATACAATACAATATGTAAAAGTCAATATATATATTTTAAAGATCCAGGAGCCTATTAATTAATTAACAAATTTCCCCAATCATCTTTGGGGATAATAACTAGCATCAGATGGGGTATAGGCATTTTATTTTCCATCCTTCCTCACTGAATATTTACCATGCGAGCAGGGCGTGGTGGTACACGCCTGTAATCCAGTACTTAGGAGGCTGAAACTGGAGGATCACAGGTTCAAGATCAGCCTCAGCAATTTAGTGAGACCCTGTTTCAAAATAAAAAATAAAATAGGGCAGGGGGTATATCTCAGAGGTAGAATGTCCCTGGGTTCAATTTCCAGTACCAAAAAAATTACCATATGCATTTATCACTTTTATGTTTAATCTTTTACTTATTTAAGGTAGTGCCTTGTTGGGTGAGGAGGTGGAGAAAAGCAGTGCAGACTAATCTTTAGAGAACTTGGGCAGAGCAGGGGAAGAGATAGAATAATAGCTTAAGGGGATATAGCAGGACTGAGAAAAAGGATCTTTAGTAGAGGCATCCGTGTGTGTGTGCGTGTGTGTGTGTGTGTGTGTGTGTGTGTGTGTGTGTGTAGTGTGTAGTGTGTAGTGGGGGAGAGGGTGCCGGATGGAGCGAGGTCACAGACAGATATGGATGGAGGGGACACAGGGCCGAGTTGAGCAGTCCCCATTAGGAAGGGGAGCACATCCCGAGGGGTGTGCCAGGCGCCAGGGACAGTCTGAGGGGACAGGGCTGAAGATGGGCAGGCCGAGTGGCCACAGTGTAAACCCAAAGGGACAAGGGATTCTAGACTCTGGACACATGGTGAAAACAGCCAATTGTGGGTTCCAGCCCAGGAAGGAAGCGGGCGAGCCAGGAGAAGATGCTGAAGGAACAGAAGAGGAGGCATGAAAGTCAAAATGAAGATGGAAAAGCAGGGTCAGTGACAAGAATTAAAAATGATAAAGTTGGGTGTGGTGGCATACACCTGTAATCCCAGTACTTGGGAGGCCGAGACAGGAGGATTACAGGTTTGAGCCCAGCCTCAGCAACTTAGGGAGACTTTCAGCAAACTAGCAAGATCTGGTTTCAAACAACAACAAAAACTATGCTGGGGGATGTAGTTCAGAGGTGGAACACTCCTGGGTTCAATTCCCAATCCCATAAAAAAAAGAAAGAAAAAGAAAAAACAATAATAATATAAAAAATGTACAAATGTTCAGTGATAGAAAATTCAGGCTCATAGTGGACACATGGTGACTGCCTGTCTGCCTGACTAAATATATACAGCAGTGTCAGAAAAGCTGAACAACGCCATAAACATTTAAAAAGCGCAGCTGCAAGCTTTTTGGGGGGGGGAACAACTGGCTAAAATGATCCCATACCTAAGAGGCCTATCTGACTGGGGAGGCAGTACATTTAGAGGAAGGTAGACTGCCTACGTTGATAAGTAACCAATGCATCAAAACATCAGTTTTTGTTAACATCAGGTGTACAACACCTGCCTTATACAGCAGTTACAGCTACATTTGTGCATAGCTGGTTGCAAAAAATAAATTCCTCAAACATGAGCTGAGAAACTCAAAGGAAATGAATCACTTAGGGACAGAATGTTTTTAATTAGAAAGGACAGTTTGCCCTACCTGGAAACAATCACTGGATGCATGTGTAGATGGAGCTGTTATTTGGAATGACTTGTCCCGAGAGGTTGGAGTCAAACTAAAGGAAGCAGAAACTGGAAAATAAAACTCTGATCTAACAATAACTGTTGAGCAATATCACGAGAAGGCTTACAAGATGAATCAAGAGGAGACACCAACCTATCTCACCCAGGGATCATTCTCCCCTCCCCTCCCCTCCCC
>PVJS01056526.1:0-12316 GCA_004027185.1 Glis glis | reverse complement strand
TCTCTCTCTCTCTCTCTCTCTCTCTCTCTCTCTCTTTCTCTCTCTCTCTGTCTGTCTCTCTCTCTACCTAATGAGGCCCTCCGCAACTCCGTGAGACCCGGTTTCAAAATAATGTATAAAAAAAAATAGGGCCGGGGGTGTAGCACGGAGGTAGAACACCCCTGGGTTCAATCCCCGGTACCCCCCCCCAAAAAAAAAGAAAATCAACAAAGATGGCAATTCATGGGACTCTCCTCGGCAGAAGCTCTAACCAGGGCAAAACTGCTCATATGAGAAATATTCCTGAAAATTAGAACTCTAATTAGCTTGTGGGGTGAGGGCAGTCCCAGGAACCACAGGAAGACAGGTGGGAACACGCTCCAAAATAGCCCTGCAAACCCCCTCCTGGAGGTGGAGGAACTTGTCAGAGATGTAGGAAATCTCTGAGAGTGTGGGCTTTCACACTCTTTCAGTCCGCGGTTGGCTGGCTCCAAGGTGAAATATCATGGCGGCAGGGTGGGGTGGGGGAAAGCTGCTCGGCTCATGGCAGAGAGAGAGAGGGAGGGAGAGAGAGAGAGGGAGAAGAGGGGAAGGAAGAGACCAGGGACATATATAGTTCCCAAGGCCACAGCCCCAGTGACCTGTCTCATACCCCACCCGCTACATTTACCACCCTGTACGTCCATTCAGATGATTAATCCATCAATGGGTTTACCCTATGATGGGGTCAGAACCTCGCTCAGCTCCCTCACATCTACATTGTCAACACATGAATGTTTCAGGGGAACATTCTAGATCCAAATCATAGCACTCACCCTTTTTCTGGGCTGACCCTTGGGAGAGGATATGACAACCCATTTTCGTACCTCTATTTCAAGGCTGTCTCCTGCTCTTTGGAAACGCCCTGGCTAGGTTCACAATGACACAGGCCCGAGGGCATCTAAGTTGCTGTGTAAACTTCTCTGGATTTTAGTTGTTATCAACCCATCTGTTTTCATTCAAATCCATGTCCACAGGCAGCATTTGGCCCACGGGGACGTCAGAGGGTGAGTGATGCGTCTGTACAAGCCGAGGGATACCAGAGCTGGCCTGCAGGTCCCAGGCATCCAGGCCGAGGTGGGGAGGGAATTCCTCCCTGGAGGCTTCAGACGGGACACAGCTCTGCAGGGAGCGAGCATGGCCGTGGCCGTGTGGCCTCCAGAGCCGTGTGGCCTCCAGAGCCGTGAGACAATTCATTTCCATTGCTTCAAAGACGCTCTAGTAGTGGCACTTTCTCTTCGCAGCCCCAGCAAACGAAACAGATTTGGGTATTTTATGTTTTCTGGCCTACACCAAGGCTATGGATGTGACGTCACTAAGCCCCAGGGGACGTCTTTGCACACCATGCTGGTAAGGCCATACTGTTGAAAGGACATCCCCGGGCAGAGAGGCATTGGGTGAGCAGGCGCCCATGGCCAGTAGGGCCCCGAGGACCGCCGAGGGACCGGAGGGGCCGCATTTCTGCTTTCTCTAGGCGATGACACAGCTCTCACCCGGGACTCTGGCCCTGACTATTGGAGAGTCACCTTCGGAGCCACAGTTGTGGTGGCATGGACTGTGGGTTGGAAATGAATTTTCCAGACAAAGTGTACAGCAGCTATAGACAGGTTTATTTATTTATTTTATTTTTTGCGGTACTGGGGATTGAACCCAGAGGCATTCTACCTCTGAGCTACACCCTGGGCCTATTTTTTATTCTTTTTTTTTTTAGGTTCCATAGGGAGGAAATGGCAGGTGTTTTCTTTTTCTTTTTCTCTCTCTCTTTTTTCATTGGTGCATTGTAGTCATACATCTTGATGGGTTTCAGGGTGCTAGAAGTATACATGTGCACATCGGTCAATTAGCCCTCCCCCAATTCCCACCCCCATTCCCTCCCCTTCCCTCCTTCTCGTGCTCAGCATAGTAGTTGACTTTGATAAATTTGTGTACGTACATCCTGAGCATTAGGGTGTTTCCCTCTCCCCACCCCATCCCCCTCAACTAGGTCCCCTTCTTTACTCATCTGAGTTTTTCTCCATCTTTGTCTGGACTCCCTCCTACGCCCTATTCTCCCTAGCTTCCGCATATTAGGGAGAGCATCCGACTTTTCACTTTTTTGTGACTGACTAATCTCACTAAGCATAATGTTCTCTAATTCCATCCATTTCCCTGCAAATGATGTAATTTTGTTCTTCTTGATGGCTGCGTAAAATTCCACTGTGTACATACTCCATAGTTTTGTAATCCATTCATCTGTTGATGGACATCTTGGCTGGTTCCATAGTGTGACAATTGTGAATTGTGCAGCTATAAACATAGATCCGCATGCATTAGCCTGGTAGCTTGCTTTCCATTCTTTTGGGTAGATGCCTAGAAGTGGTATTGCTGGGTCATATGGTAGGTTCATTCCCAGTCTTCTGAGGATCCTCCACACTGTTTTCCAAAGTGGTTGCACTAATTTGCAAGTGCTCTACCACTGAGCTACATCTCCAACTCCCCCCCAAAAAGTATTCTTATCTTTGTGAGGATGCTAAGCACCTGCTCTGTGGGACTCACCCCCATGTTCCTGAGCACTGGGCAGCAATCCTGATCGAAGCAGGAGTCCTCACACCACTGGGTTTCTGCAACAGCACCAGTGCAAACGCTCAAAGATTTCTCAATCAGCTGAGCGTGGTGGTGCACACTAGTAATCCCAGTATTTGGGAGGCTGAGACAAGAGGACCGCAAGTTCAAGGCCAGCCTCAGCAAGTCAGTGAGGCCCTCAGTAACTTAGCAAGACCTGTTTCAAAATAAAAAATAAAATAAAAATGGGCTGGGGGTGCAGCTCAGAGATAGAGCGCCTCTGGGTTCCATCCCCAGTACCACCAAAAAAACAAAGATTTCCTCAATCACCGAAGAAGTGCAAAGACTGAAATATCACATTTTGTTCTACTCCTCAAAAGCCAATGCTATTAGCTTTGTGAACAATTTGATGCTCTCTCTCTCTCTCTCTCTCTCTCTCTCTCTCTCCCTCTCTGTGCTGGGCCTTATTTATTCTGCTTGTATTGTCTTTTTTTTCTCTCTCCTCTCTCTCTCTCTTTTCTCTTTCTCTTTTCTCTCTCTCTTTCTCTCTGTCTCTCTCTGTCTCTCTCTCTCTCTCTCTCTCTCTCTCTCTCACTAGAGATGGAACCCAGGGATATTCTAACTTGAGCTTAGCCCCAGCCCTTACCCCAGCCCTTTTTATTTTTTTTTATTTTGAAACAGGGTCTCACTAAGTTGCTAAGGCTGGCCTCCAACCTGCGATCCTCCTGTCTCAGCCTCCCAAGTGCTGGGATTACAGGTGTGCACCCCACTGTACCCAGCTGTGAGGGCTCTTTCTGCAGCCTCCTCTTTGGGCAGAATTAGAGGCAGAAAAACAATGAGAACAAGAGGGAAGCCGGGCGTGGTGAGGCACGCTTGTAATCCCAGTACTTGGGAGGCGGAGACCAGAGGATCAGGGTTCAAGGCCAGCCTCAGCTACTTAGTGAGGCCCTCCGCAACTTTGTGAGACCCTGTTTCAAAATAAAGAATAAAAAATAGGGCTGGGGTGTAGCTCGGAGGTAGAATGCTCCTGGGTTCAATCTCCAGTACCGCAAAAAAAAAGAAGGGAAGAAATAAGAGCAAAGAATTTGTCCTGAGGCTGCGGGGCCAGCGTGGGCCAGGAGGTCACCTGCCCGGCAGGGGAAGTGAATGTTTGTCCGTCCTTGTGAGGAGCTGCTGAGTGCAGCCCCAAGCACCTGCTCTGTGGGACACAGATGCTACAATAATATCAGCCAAGCACGGGGGAGATAAACGAGCCGGCCACTTCCATACTGCGTGGCAGTGCACTGAAGAAAGTGGGGAGCCAGAGAAGCCCGAGGACGGGGTGGGGGTCACAGGCGGACCCTGGGAGAGTACCATGACCTGTGGGGTTATGCCAGGTGACAGCGGAGGAGTGTTCCCACAAAAAGGATTGCAAAATTAGAGATGGTTTTGTGTGGTGGTGGGAAATAGGAAGGGGCAGGTGTGTAATATGAAAGGAATGTTGGCTTCCTCCCCAGGGTGGCACCAAGCTCTCGAAAGATCCAAGGCAGGAAATCGACACGATTGAATCTGTCCTTGGACAGAGACTGGCTGCTGGAGGGACATCAGTCACAGGGGACATGGCGGAGGCGATAGTTAGGGGGGCTATTGTATAAAACCAGGTGAAAGAAGATGACGTGAACAAAGACTATGGGTTTTCCTAGAGATGGAGACACCTGAGTGTTCTAGAGGCTGTATTGCTGGGCCCAGTGGCACATGCCAGTAATCCCACTACTTGGGAGGCTAAGACAGGAGAATCACAGGTTCGAGGCCAGCCTCAGCAACTTAGCAAGGCCCTCCACAACTTGGCAAGACCCTGTTTCAAAATAAAAAATAGGCCGGGCGTGGTGGTGCACAGTTGTCCTCCCAGTACTTGGGTGGCTGAGACAGGAGGATTGCAGGTTTGCGGCCAGCCTCAGCTACTTAGTGAGGCTCTCTGCAACTTAGTGAGACCCTGTTTCAAAATAAAGAATAAAAAATAGGGCTGGGGATGTAGCTTGGAGGCAGAATGTCCCTGGGTTCAATCCCCAGTACCACAAAAAAAAAAAAAGACAGTACCACACTGTGTTCCAAAGGGATTGTTCCAATTTACTCCTACCAGTATTGCATGAAATTGTCGATTGCTTCAAATCCTGGAATTGCCTATTTTTTAAATTTTAGCTTTTCTGGCGAGTGGGTAGTGACATTTCATTGTGTTTTAAATTTTCATTTCTCTCATAACTAATGAGGTTGAGCATCGTGTCATTTGGTGTTTTTGGGAAGGCCATCTGGGTTTCTGTTTTTGTAAATTTTAATTTTCTTGCCAGTTCTTAAAATTATACCATTGGTCGTTTTCTCGTTGATTTGTAGCAATATTATAGATATTTGTCAGTTATCCATGTTGCAAACATTCTTTCCCAGACTGTGCCGGGCCTTATTTATTCTGCTTGTATTGTCTTTTCATGAACAGAAGTCCTTATTTTTTTTTCTTTTTTGTGGCACTGGTGCTGGAGGTTTAACCCTGGGCCTTGCACTTGCCAGGCATGCCCTTGGCCCCTGAGCGAAACCCACAGCCTAGACGCTCTTAAGTTTAATGTAGGCAAATGCATCAATCTTTCTTTAAAAAGCAGGTGTGGATGGAGCCCAGGCTCTCGCAGGCTATGCAAGCACTTTGCCACTGAGCCCCGAGTCCAGCCTTCTAGGCTACCCTGAAAGCTTTATTATTTCCCTAATTCACATTTAGGTCGACGGCCTATCTGGGATTGACTTTTATGTGTGGTGTGAGGTAGGGATCAAGTTTCATTTATTCCCTCATGAATGCCCAGTTATTCTAGGACCATTTATGTATATATGTATGTATGTATGTATGTATGTAGTTTGTGGTACTGGGGATTGAACCCAAGGGTGTTCTACCTCCAAGCTACACCTAGTTTTTATTTATTTATTTATTTATATATATATTTATTTATTATTGTGCAGTACTGGGGATTGAACCCAGGGGCATTCTACCTCCAGGCTACACCCCCACCTCTATTTTTTATTCTTTATTTTGAAACAGGGTCTCACTAAGTTGAAGAGGGTCTCACTAAGTAGCTGAGGCTGGCCGCGAACCTGCGATCTTCCTGTCTCAGCCTCCCAAGTACTGGGATGACAAGCATGCGCCACCATGCCCGGCTTAGTTTATATTTTTTATTTTGAAACCAGCTCTTGCTAGGTTGCTGAGGGTCTCACTAAGTTGATGAGGCTGGCTTCGAGCCTGCAATCCTCTTGTTTCAGCCTCCCAAATACTGGGTTTACAAGAGTGTGCTACCACGCCAAACCAGAACCATTTATTTAGAAATACATCTTTCCCCATTGCCTTACAGTGATATTTCTGTCAAAAATCAATGTCCACATACTCCAGGGTCTGTGTCTGGGCTCTCTATTCTATTCTACTTTTCACTGTTATACCAATACAGCATTGACTTAAAGTTGTAGAATTTAGGGGGAGGTACTGAAGATTGAACCCAGGGCATTCTACCTCTGAGCCACACCCCAGCCCTTTTTAGTTTTTATTTTGAAACAGGGTCTCACTAAGTTGTTGAGGCTAGCCTCGAACCTACGATCCTCCTGTCTCAGCCTCTCAAGTACTGGGATTACAAACCCAGCTGAGATTATCCCGTTTGGAATTTGGGGGGTCTTCTGAAAACTATCTTGATGTGTTTTATTAGATTTGAAAATTGTTCAACCAAATCCACTCAAGTATTGCTTCTGCTCATGTTCTCCATGATTTATGGGACCTCAGTTAAATATGTAGACTTGCACTAATAGGACCTGCCACAATGACAGAAATGTTTTGTACCTGTGCTGGTGCTACTGAACATTTGAAATGCAGTTAGTGTGATCAATAAACTGAATTTCAAGTTTTATTTAATTGTAACTAATTTAAATTTATTTATTTATTTATTTATTTATTTATGTATTTGTGTGTGTGTATGGTCCTGGGGATTGAACCCAGGGGCATTCTACCTCCAAGCTACACCCCCAGCCCAATTTTTTTTTTTTTTCGGTACTGGGGATTGAATCCAGGGACATTCTACCTCCCTGGCCCTATTTTTTATCCTTTATTTTGAAACCAGGTCTCATGAAGTTGCGAAGGGCCTCACTAAGTAGCTGAGGCTGGCCGAAAACCCGGATCCTCCCAAGTACTGGGATTATAAGCGTGCACCACCACGCCCAGCCTCTGCGATTTTATTTATTTGGAAACAAAGTCTCACTAAGTTACTGAGAGCCTCACTAATTGTCGAGGCTGGCTTCAAACCTGTGATCCTCCTGTTTTAGCCTCCCAAGTACTGGGATTACAAGTGTGCGCCACCACACCTGGCTAATTTAAATTTAAATGGCCACACCTGGCCAGTGGCTACCATATTGGTCAGTGCAGATTTAGAACCTTCTAGCTCTATCATAAAAGATTCTGTAGATTCTATCCTTTTTATTTTCGTTCTTATTCTTATTTTTTTGTGGTACTGGGGATTGAACCCAGAGGCATTCTACCTCCAAGCTACACCCCCAGACCAATTTTATTTCTTACTTGGAAACAAAGTTTCACTAAATTACTGAGAGCCTCGCTAATTGTCGAGGCTGGCTTCGAACCTGTGATCCTCCTCTCTCAGCCTCCCAAGTACTGGGATTACAGGTGTGCACCACCACACCTGGCTAATTTAAATTTAAATGGCCACACCTGGTCAGTGGCTACCATATTGGCCTCCCAAGTACTGGGATTACAAGCCTCTGTCACTATGCCCAGCTATTCTATCCTTCTGACTTATCTTCTAGTTCCCTAATTCTCTCTTCCATTGTAACTAATCTACCACTAAGACCATGTATTGAGTTCTTAATTTCAGTTACTTTTAAATTCTAAGATGGTTATCATTTATTGCCTTTAAACTCCAAGTTCGCCTTTTTAGACTGCTTTATGAAAATGTATTTTTCCTGTAAGGCTTTGGTTGTCCATGCCAGCTGGCCTGCAGCTTTCTCGGTAGTGTGCTGGAAAGACCGTGCAGGACATGGACTTCGCCTGCTGGCTCAGCACACTCTCCGGGCAGCTCTTGTAGAGCACGGGGCTTCTCAGGCTCCGGCTTCGAGTAGCCCAGCTTCCTTCCCCCAGCTGCAGCAGCGCACCTGCACTCCTCCATGGCCACTGTCAGCGTTGCACCTCTAGGGACACCCTCCCCTGTGGCCAGCTTCATGGTCACCTCAAAGGCAGAGGTCCAGCAGCTCGACCCGTGCGGGACACAGAGACTTCTCTGCCATCCAGAGAGTCACAGCTGACCAAGACCTTCCCAGGAGGCCAGGGTCTCAGCCAGCCACAGTGCTGCATGCCTGTCATCCCAGTTCTGGGAGGCTGAGGCAGGAAGGTTGCAGGTTCAAGACCAGCCGCAGCAACTCAGAGACCCTCAGCGACTTAGCGAGACCCTGTTTCAAAATAAAAAATAAAATAGGGGGAGTGTAGCTCGAAGGTAAAATGATCCTGGGTTCTATCCCCAGTGCCACACAAATAAATAAATAAATACATAAATAAACAACCCACACAAACTAACAACAACAACAAAACAACCAAGGTCAGAATCTCAGCTGTGGGGAGCCGGGCGTGGTGGCGCATGCTTGTGATCCCAGTACTTTGGGAGGCCGAGACCGGAGGATCCGGGTTCGTGGCCAGCCTCAGCTCTCTCTCTCTCTCTCTCTCTCTCTTTCTCTCTCTCTCTCTCTCCTTAGTGAGGCCCTCCGCAACTTCGTGAGACCCGGTTTCAAAATAAAGTATAAAAAAATAGGGCCGGGGGCGTAGCGCGGAGGTAGAACACCCCTGTGTTCAATCCCTGGTACTGCAAAAAAAAAAAAAAAAGAGTCTCAGCAGTGGGGTGGGACGGGCTCCTCCTTCCGCTCTGTCAGCCCTCGTGTTAGTGAGTCTTCTTATATCTGCTAACTCTACAGTGCTCAGGGGTCTTGGTACTTCTTACTAGCCAATCCTGTTACTCTAACCCTTTGTTGTAGCACTCTCCCCTGTTTAAATTGCTGTGTGGTTTCTTTCTCCTGTTTGTTTGTTTGTTTTGTGTTGAGGATTAAACCCAGAGGCATTCTACCTCCGAGCTACACCCCCCAGTCTGTTTACTTTTTTTTTTTTATTTTTTGTTTTGAAACAGGGTCTCAATAGGCTGCTAAGGCTGTCCTCAAACCTGCAATCCTCCTGTCTCAGCCTCCCGAGTACTGGGATTACAGGCACCCAGGTTACAACCAGGTGTAATTACATTACACCCAGGGCACACCTGTAATGAGACTCTCAGCAACCTAGCACACCTGTAGTGAGACTCTCAGCAACCTAGTGAGATTCTGTTTCAAAACAAAAAATTAAAAAGGACTAGGGGTGTAGCTCAGAAGTAGAATGTCCCAGTACCCCCCAAAAAATCATGACAATCTTTATCTAGTTCCTTGCTAAAATTTTTCTCCATGCACATAAAAGGCATAGTCTTTGACAGTTTGTATCTAGTAAATACACTATCTAGAGTCTCTGGGAGTCTATTTCTAGTATCTGTTGATTGTTCTACAAACAACAAAATAAATTTTCATGGATTTGCCCTCACCCCCTCATGTAGGGGTTTATATTTGATTCTGTCTTGATCATTACAATTTTGCAATTATGTATTTAAGTAAATTGTGGCTGCCAGGCGTGGTGGCACACACCTGTAATCCAGTACTTGGGAGGCTGAGACAGGAGGATCACAATTTGAGGCCAGCTTCAGCAACTTAGCGAGACCCTGTTTCAAAATAAAAAAATAAAAAGGGCTGGAGGTACAGGTCAGAACTCGCCTGGGCTCAATCCCCAGTTACACACACACACACACACACACACACACACGAGAAAGAGAGAGAGACATCTACAAAAGCTTTATTTTGATTTCTCAAATTTTTGACATTTCCTCCAAAATGCTGATCTTATCTCTGGGAGCAAGAGTTCAGCCTCCTGGTGCAGGACTGACTCTCGGAGAGGCCCGGGCTGCGGAGCCTGCTCCGGCTTGCTGTGGCTCCGCCCTTTCTTCCTCTTTCCCAAGGAGCTAATCTCTGCTTCAGAAGCTTGTCTTTCCCGCGAGCGTGTTCCGGCAAGTCAGAGCAAACGATTAGACGTGAACTCGGAGTCCAAAAGAAGTCAGCCCGGAATCGCAAAAGAGATGTTTTGTTTTTTGGTACTGGGGACTGAACCCAGGGACATTCTACCTCTGAGCTACACTCCCAAACCCCCTTTTTAAAAATTGAAAACAGGGTCTCACCAGGTTGCTGAGGTTGGCCTCAAACCTACCATCCTGTCTCAGGTTCCCAAGAACCGGGATGACAGGCGTGCACCACCACGCCCGGCTATAATTATTTTGTGCGTGTTTATGGTACTGGGTGGGAACCCAGGGACCTAGTGTGCTAGGCAAGTGCTCTAACTACTGAGCTACATTCCCAGGCCCTAAATATAATTACTTTATGATGATGTGATTGTCTTTATAGAAAACTGAATGAGATTAATGAATTAAATAGAAACAGGAGTTTAGCACAATGTTAGAACATCAACATGGAAGTGGGTTTACATCAACTTGAAAACTGATTGTAGTCACTAATGATAATCGACGAAAAAATTTCATTAACAACCCTTAATGAATCTAGCAATAAATCTAATAAAAATATGCAAGCCCTAGATGTAGAAAAATGAAATTGTATTGAAATGCATCCAAGAAGACCTAAATAAAGACAGCGGCGTTCTATGTTTATGGGCAGGAAGGCTTAACCCAAGAGTATCAAGTCTTCAGGTAATAGTCTATAGATTGAATGCAGCGCTAATAAAAATCCACATGCTTGTCTGCTTTTATAAAACATAGCAAGTGTATGAGGAAGAGCAAAAACGTTCCAAAGTACTTCTGAAGAAAATAACTAAGGAGAAGAGACTTGTTCTACCACATGGAAATACTTAAGATAAACCAGGTGTGGTGACTCACACTTGTAATCCCAGTACTTGGGAGGCTGAGATTGGAGGGTTCACAGCCAGCCTCAGCTACTTAGTGAAGCCCTCCGCAACTTAGTGAGACCCTGTTTCAAAATAAAGAATAAAAAATAGGGCTGGGGGTGTAGCTCGGAGGTAGAATGCCCCTGGGTTCAATCCCTGTTACCGCAAAAAAATAAAATAAAATAAAATAGAATGTCAGCACACCGCCAGGAACTTAGAACAGCCTCTCGTTTCACCGCCTCAGCAACGCTATCGTTCCGAGGCACTAAGGAATGTGCTGGGGTCGGCTTGGGGAGCTTTTAAGTGGCCCGGGAGTGTTCGGCATTTCTAAAATGTCTGCATTGCAGCACTGGGCTGGGACAGGAGGGAGGACAGCCCTCCTGCACGGCCTGGCTCCTCAGCTCTGCAGCCTGTGGCAGTGCCAGTTACCATGACAACGTGAAAAATGCTCTTGTTCTCCTTGCTGGGAGAAAACTTCATGTCCTCAAAAGAGTGAAAACTCACCCCCGTTTTTTTGGGGGGGAGGTACTAGATTTAACCCAGGGGCATTTGGCCTCCAAGCTACATACACCCCAGCCCTTTTTCTTTTTTCTTTTGAAACAGGGGCTTGCTAAGTTGCACAGGGTGACCTCAAGCCTGTGAGCCTCCTGTCTCAGCCTCCCAAGTGCTGAGATTACAGGTATGGGCCACTATGCCAGCCCGGCTCACCCCAGTTATTTGAATGTGAGTGATTTACAAAGAATGCCTCTCTTTGCTACCACCAGAGGGAGACAGGCCCCAGCGGGGCACCGTGGGAAGCTGCTTTTTTTAAATTTTTGGCACATTATGATTATACATGATTCTAACAAAAGACACATGACACAATTTGACCAACTTCATTCCCCAGCAGGAAACGTTTGTATTCCAAAGCCGGCCCTCCCCAGTGCGCCTGACTTCTGCACACACTCAGGCCCCTGCCTGCTTCCAGGCCCCCAGCATCATCCCTTCCCACCAGTAGTTGGAGGCTGACACAGGAGGATGGAAGATTTGAAGCCAGCCTCCACAATTTAATGAAATCCTGTTTCCAAATAAGAAATAAAATCGGTCTGGGGGTGTAGCTCAGAGGTAGAATGCCTCTGGGTTCAATCCCTAGTGCCACAGAAATAAATAAATTAGAACTGAATAATTATCCTTTGCTACTAAATAGCTCAATATATTTTGGTACTGGGGGGATTGAACCCAGGGACATTCTACCTCCGAGCTATACCCCCAGCCACCATGCCCAGCTAGCTCAAAATATTTTAACTGATAACTTTAAGTATATATACACTGTGGAATGGCTTATAGTCGTACATGTGAATGTAAAAAATTCACAAGTACCCTCTGCCATGAATCAGTGGTGAGCCAAGACAAGCCCCTTAACCACTGATATTTACATCATCTTAAATAAGTATTTTAAGAAACAAAATATGAGCCAGGCATGGTGGTGCACACTTGTAATCCTAGTACTTGGGAGGCTGAGACCAAGAGGTTCACAGGTTCAAGGCCAGCCTCAGCAACTTAACAAGACCCTGTTTCAAAACAAAAATAGGGCTGGAGGGCCAGGCGTGGTGGCGCACGCTTGTAATCCCAGTACTTTGGGAAGCGGAGACCAGAGGATCCGGGTTCGTGGCCAGCCTCAGCTCTCTGTCTCTCTGTCTCTTTACTTAGTGAGGCCCTCCGCAACTTTGTGAGACCCGGTTTCAAAATAAAGTATAAAAAATA
>PVJS01056525.1:0-12316 GCA_004027185.1 Glis glis | reverse complement strand
AAAAAAAAAAAAAAAAGAAAAATAAAATAGTTGTTCAGTGCCTAAGCTCTAACGTGTCCATGAGGACAGCACCAACTATGCCTATCCTTGAATATTTTTTCCCAAAACTCCTCACTTGATTCTCTAAGGTAATAGCACACTTTAGATGGACAATTAGTCAATTTCATCAAAGGGCACTATGTTGAATTTTTTTTGCGAGCCATAATTTCTTCCTCCCTTCTTCTAGAAGCATCCTTCCTCATTTATGGGTTTCTCCTGCAGTGTATTTACTTCATGAGTGGATGACAATTATAATATTCAACCTTCTTGACCATAAGAACAAGAATGTAACCAGAGTCAGGCCAATTGTGGTGCTCATTGTCCTGACTACCTATTACAGTAAAATAAAAATTTAATAGCTAAACAATGAAATAGAAAAAAATCTCTCTGCATCATTCAAAGCTATAATATAAGCACTATAACTTCTTTAAGGAGAAAATAATTTTTTTTTAAAGTATCTCTCCTAGGTTCAGCGAATCTAGCTTGGAAAACATAAAGCTAATTTCCAAACTATACCACAGAACACTATAGCAGGAACCTCATAGAAGTCTCCTTTTCACTTCCCTAGCACAGGATCAGAAAATAGTTGTCTTCAAATGGATAACCAGTGAGTGCCTGTGACACTATGTAATGGATGCTAGAATATGCCACAGTGTCCCAGAAAGTCACATCTAAGGATCCCATCTAACCAGTATCCTATCTAGAACCTGTTTCTTCTCATCCTTCAATTCTAAAGGAAGGTTTTTTAGGTTTTGGTAGCTAACACCAAACTTCAAGGGAAGGTAGGAAAATGAGTCCTCAGCTTTTATCTAAGAGAGATCAGACTCATAAACTATGGGAACTTCCAAAGAATGAAGTAGGAGATTTAAATGATGCTATGTAATAACTAAGCACGATAACCATTAAACACATACAGAAGCACTAAAATTTAGGGTGACATAAGTATATAGGTACCTGTAATCATGCTCTCCTTCCCTAACTCTCAGAAGAAATCAATGTTCAGTAAGAGATATTGGGCTAATGATCAGAAAGAAAGAGAATAGAAAAAAGCTTAAGACATCATTTGATAACCTGGAGCTCTCAAGGTACACTACCCATGGGTTTTGGATATACACACGTACTGTTTATTTTAATTTGAATTGAATACAGACAAGAATGACCCAATTAATAAAGATACTTCTTATGATTAATTTTATAAATTATCTTGACTAGGCTACAGTGCCCAGATAGTCAGTCAAACATTATTCTGGATATTTCTTCGAAGTTGTCTTAGATTAGGTTATGATTTAAATCAGTGGCCTTTGAGGAAAGCATATGCAGAATGCTCTAGAATGTAGGCGCCTCATCCAAACAGTGAAAGACTTAAATAGAACAAAGAGGCAGACCCTTCCCTGAGTAAGAGAGAAGTCTTTATACATTACAGACTTTGAATTGGAACATCAGCTTTTTCCTGTTTTTAAACTCAAACCAAACAATTCTTCCTGGTCTTGAGCCTGTTGGCCTCAGAGCTAGAAAGAGACCTTCAGCTCTCTTGATTCTCAGGCCTTCGGACTCAAACTCAAACTACCGTAGACTCGCCTAGGTATCTATGTGCTAACTTGCCCTGCAGATCTTGGGGCTTGCCAGTCTCTAATTCCTTAATACTCATTCTGTGTGTGTATTAGTCAAGGTTCTCTAGAGTAACAGAACATATGGGATATGTATATTATTTTTTTTTTTTTAGTGCTGAGGATTGAACCCAGGAGTGTTCTACCTCTGAGCTATATCCTTAGCCCTATTTTATTTTGAAACAGGGTCTCACTAAGTTGCTGAGGCTGGCTGCAAACCTGAGATCCTCCTATCTCAGCCTCCCAAGTACTGGGATTACAGGCATGTGCCACCACGCCCGGCTTGGATATGTATATTATAAAAGGGGATTTATCAACTCAGCTTACATTTAGAAGTGATGTAGTCCCAAGTGGCTGCCTGCACATGGAGAGCCAGAGAAGCAGGCAGCAGCTGGCCTAGGGCTCTAAGAGGAGGAGTCTCAGGATAGGAACAACCAATAATGCAGTCCCAGTCCAAGAGAGAATGGCTGGGAAACTCTCTGGTTCAAAAAGCAAAGGGACTGAAGTTGATATCTCAGGCAAGAGCAGATGCACTTTCACTCCGGAAGAACTGCACTTACCTTCATGCCACTTCCTCCCTCCTTTCATCCGGGTCTCCACCCTCTTAGAACAGTGCTGCCCACATGAGCTGCTCCACATGATAATCATCTCATGAGCTCACCTGAAGTCACATAATCTTAGGATTTTCATAATCCAGCCAAATTGACAATCCAGATTAACCATCACAGTGTGTATGTGTTTCTCTGTGTATGCATATATACACACAAACACACACAGACATATATACATATGTGTGTGTTTGTATGGGCCTTGTTTTGTAGAAGGGGATTTGGTGAATAGGGCTTCTTGTCTTATGTTTCTAAACAGGCCCATTGGTACACAGGGTCAGTTCCATTTACCAGAATCTCTGTCCCAAGCCTAAAACAAATACCAAGTATAGTCATTGTAGCCTCCCAAGCAGATGTCTTTGGATTTTTCTTTTCATGAACTATCAAATTGCAAAGTTCAGTTGAATGGTGAATATGCAAGTAATAAACATGGTTCTGGGAAGAGATGGAGAATTAGAGTGGATTCTACATTTCTATGCATTGAATTGTTCTACTTTTTACTCAATTACAAGTTATGCGAGAGTTCTCTGCACTTTGCACTGTGACTCTATTGTGTGGCATAGGAAGGGAAGCTAATGGGAAGCATAAAATGCATGTGAATAGAAGGAATTCTTTGAAAATATGCTCAACATCTGGGCATGGTGGTACAAGCCTGTAATCCCTGTACAGGAGGATCGCAGGTTTGCAACCATCCTCAGCAACTTAGCAAGGCCCTCAGAAACTTAGTGAGACCCTGATTCAAAATAAAAAATAAAATAGGACTGGGGGTGGAGCTCTGGCACTGGCTAAAATCAATCTCCAGTGTCAAAACAAAAACAAAAACAAACAAAAAATAACAATAACAAAAACCATGATCAACCATTTTCTACCTCGAATATTATTTCTTAAGAACAGTGTCAATGCTTATGTTAAATATTTGCTCTTATTCATTCCTCATAAAGTTTTTTTTTAACTCAACATGTATTTGGAGATAACTCACTGTCTGCTACTTCTTTTGAAACAGTCATTTCAATCCCATAGGAAGCTGCTCAACTATCTTAACTAGAACATCCAGGAAAATCCATCAAATGCAATACAAATTATGTCTCTAATCCTAGAGTTCAACCTCATTCTGTAATAAGGATTTGTTGAGGCTTTTAAAATATTGAAAATATCCTAAAGCCAAAATCTGCCTTAGTTTGGTCTCTCAGATTTCTTATGGATGTAAAGTAAGAGTTATTGAAAGTAAATAGGGTTGGCAGATGAACTTCAGGAGCTAAAGTCATACCAAGTCTATGTACAATTTTGTGGGATAGTCATATGCATAGCATCAGCTGCTCATCAGATTACCAAAGTGTTCATTGCTACAAAATGTTAATATCTAAAAAAAGCAAAACACATTTATCTCATGAGATTCAATTGGTTTTTTTTCTCCTTTACTACTACCCAATGCCTACATGTTTGAAGGCAATCTTGGTTAATTCAGATATAATAATAGAAATATTATTAGTAATAACCAAAAATTATTGAGACCACATATATTGTAGACAGACTCTTTGATGTAAGCATATTAATATGTCCAGCTTACAGAAAGAAAAAATAAGGATTGGATAAATTAAGTAACAGATCCATGGCCACATACTTTGTGACTTAACTATTGTTCAGACTCATTCTGTCTGACTTAGAGGCTGCATTCACTCTCAGCCACACTGTTCTGCTGTCTCCTCTCGTAAACGTGAATATGTTCAGGCTGTTTGGGGAAGACTGAAGCACCAAGATCTACTTTTAGGGGATACTATAGACCAGATGTTTGTGTCCTCCAAAAATTTGTATGTTGAAATCCCAGCCTCCTGGGTGATGACATTGGGGAGTATACTCCCCAATGTCAAGGGAGGGTGGATCCCTTATGAATGTGATTGTTGACCTTATAACATAGACCACAGAAAGCTCACTTAATTTTTCTAATATGTGAAGACACAGCAAGATGATGACTATCTATGAGCCATCAAGCAGACCCTCACCCAACATTTAATTCACTGGTGCCTTGATTTTTGATTCCTCAGCCTCCTGAACTATGAGAAATAAATTTCTGTTGCTTATAAACTACCCAGTTTGTGGTATTCTTTTAGAGAAATCTAAACAGACTAAGATCGAGGATAAAAGTTTTGAAAGTCCATGACGTGCCCTACCTCCTAACTAAGGGGGGAAGACAAAAGACAAAAATAGCTGAATTTAAGATGGCTTACTGGCACATTTCCCAGTTCTCAACCAGAGGGACTCTGGAGATCTAGAATAATGAAATAGTCAATCTGAAGAAGACTGAGATAGCCTTTTCCACTCAGCCCCTATGAATGGCACAAGTGGTCTTTTCAAAACAAGGTAGTTTAAGATGCTAAGTCTTAGGTACCACATGGGAAATAAAAAAACTGAGAATGCTATTGGACAGTCCCAAGAGGTAGTTCAATAGGAAAAAAAGACATATTAGAGAGGATTGTTCTCTCTCTTCTTGCTAGAAAAAGAGAAATCACTACTTGGCTCTTACAAGCTCATTATTAGAGAGCAAGCAAGATTACCTGTGGGAGATGAATTATGGCACCTGAAAAGACTGGATGATGTGGCACTGAGGCTGACTTTGGAGTAAAGGGAAAGTCTCCCTGTTTTTATTTATTTATTTATTTATTTATTTTTGGTTGTCAGGAATGAAGATTTTTGTTTTGCAGTATAAGGTGATTAAAAACTTTTGATTAAAGGAATGGACTAATGCATAAGCATCTTCAGTAGCAGCTCAGCATCTGTAAAAGCAAAGCTACTTCCAGATCCAGCTTAGTATATCCAGCCACGGCTGGTCACACTGCCTGATCCTGAGTGCTCTTTGGATGTCCAAGGGTGAGATCAAAGAAATCACTCTTTTCTCTTGAATGGCAATTCAGAAGACCTCATTTGCAAATTTCATCTTTCTTTTTCTCCCCAAATATATTCCTGGAAGAAACTTTAATAATTAAAGCAAGCCGGGCGTGGTGGCGCACGCTTGTATTCCAGTACTTTTGGGAGGCGGAGAATGGAGGATCTGGGTTCGTGGCCAGCCTCAGCTTTCTCTCTTTCTCTCTCCCTGTCTCTCTCTCTCTCTCTACTTAGTGAGGCCCTCCGCAACTTCGTGAGACCTGGTTTCAAAATAAAGTATAAAAAATAGGGCCGGGGGTGTAGCGCGGAGGTAGAACGCCCCTGGGTTCAATCCCCAGTACCGCAAAAAAATATATATATAATTAAAACAGAACAAAACACAAAACCAGGGATGGAGAGCTTTCACGGACTAGAATAATCATAAGCTTTAAGCTTAGAACACTAAGAATAACCAAAGGGACAGAACTACTTAGGAAACTCAGTAAACCCTCTTACTAGGCAATGGGGATAAGTACAATTTAGGATTAAAGTCATCCTACTTAATGGATAGTATGGGCAATAGATATATAATATTAAAACCAATAGAATGGAGGGGTACATTTATTTGCTTAGTCTTCACATTATTTTTGTGACTAGAATCCAGAGAAACAGAAATTGTAAAGCATGAATCCGTTGCTCAGTGAGTTGATGGAATGGTGAGAAATATCAGTGAATAAATAAGTGGTGATAGAATAATATGATTTTGTGCAACATGTTTTGGAGAGAAAAATTACTTGATATTAAAGACAGACAAACAAATGAATTTTGTTTGGTTTTCTTGAGGATTTATGCTTTAGAGGAACCAACAGAAAAGTTTGTTCAGGGAAGCGCTATTACGAAGACCTGTCTGATGTATGACCTCTGTTTTCTAAGCTTAACATTTACAATATTTACGTGTAGGACTTTATTTAATTGATTCCATAACTTAATTCTATTACTCAAGGGACTCTCCATCTGGAGATAAAGACAGAGAGAAGGTGTGTTAAGGAGAGAAGGAAGGAGAGAGAGAGATAAGAGACTTGATTTTGATTGATTTAATAATTCTTCATTAATTTGATTAAGGAGTATTTGCTTAATTCCTGCTATGTGTAAGCATGTAATTTTAGATATGGAAATATTAGAAAGCCATCAGTGAAAAATAGAAGGCCTTCCCTCCCACATTCCTCCCCTTATGGAGCTTAATTCTAATAGAAAGAAAATAATACAAAATGTATAATAATATATGGTTTAATAAAGTATGATGATAATATCTATGAAAAATGTAGCAGGAAAGGCTATCATGTGGATGATAAATATGTAAGGAATGATGCTATTGTGAAGGATATTATTTTTATTATCTGGCATTTGAGCAGAGACCTGAAGGAAATGAAGCACTGACTATGAGTATTACTGCAGGAAAGGCATTTCAGAGAACGAGAACAGCATGTATAAAGGCTGAGAGTAGAAAATGATCTAGTTTGTTCCAAGATCAGCAAAGTGTTTTATGTGAGTGGGCAGGTAGTAGGAAGTGAGCTCTAGGATAACAGGGTCAAGGTCATATTTGGATTGGAAGGTCATAGCAAGTGAAAAGGGCATTGTAGGAACTTTGGATTTTCCTCTAAGTAGAGTGTGGGTAGTTTAACACTTTAATGATTAAAATTTCAATCCTGCAGTAAGTCACTTAGCCCAATAAACAACTAGGTACTCTTTAATCATCTTTACCAAAAGCTTTTCTTTTTTAGATTGATTGGTTACAAATCCTGCAACAGGAAGCAGTCTCCAGAGTAAGGAATTCTCATTGAAATCAGTAAGAAACACTTTTGATTTTATTACCTGAAGCTACTATAGTGAATATTTAAAAGGCAGATTAAAACTCAAGGAATCATTAGTCAGTAATTAATTGGGTTATAGAAATATCAACACCAAGGTCATCAGTTCAAATCAAAGTTGTGAGACATAATTGTTAACATCTGAAAGCACTTCAGTGAAAATTATGAAATGGAGGTCTGTCTCAATCTCTTTTTCTTGTCCAGAGTCATTCATATGTACCAGGCAACAATGACCCTGCTTTTGATATTCAATGAAGTGCCTGCTGGAAGCCTTTTTACAGATGCTAAGGTTAAATGAATCTGGAAACTTGCCTATTGGGCTAGGGTAAAATACTTTAGCACAACACATAATCAAACATTTTCTAAAATGGCATCAGAGTGTGCATTCCCTAGTTGATTCTAAACCTCATTATGCAAAATGCACTGAAAAATGTAATGCAAAACATGAAGATTTGATTATGTAACAAAACCAGTTAAATATTTTCATTAGCTGCACAATATTTTTGCACAATAAAGATAATTGAGTGTTGAAAATACACTAATTCATTTAATCCCATGGGGCAAAAAATAACATTGAGGGAAATAATGATATTGTTAGGGGCTTTTATTAGTAGAACAGAAAACAAAATTTGTGCTAGTAGGCATAGAGTAAATTTAGAGGATATTGTGGGAAAAATTGAGGCATGTTACTTGTTGAATTATTTAGTTAATAAAGTGGTGAGGTTTTACCTTCTTATAATTCTCAGAATGTTGTGCCAATTGGGTGGGGCTCCAGGAAACATTCTCTGCCCACATAGAGAAGTACTACATTAGTTATTCGTTTGCATATATAATAGGCTATGTTGGGATTTGCTAAATTTCAAGACTGTGTGAAGGAGAAGGATGGAATAGTGGAATAGCTGATTGAGGTAAAAAGTTGCAATTAAACAATGTAATTCAATAAAATGATACAGCCTTTTGTTGCAATAGAGTTATTATATTATCTGATTTTTTTTTTTTTTGGTTGTACAGGGGATTGAATCCAGAGGCGTTCTACCTCCGAGCTACACCCCCAGCCCTATTTTTTATACTTTATTTTGAAACTGGGTCTCGTGAAGTTGCGGAGGGCCTCACTAAGTAGCTGAGGCTGGCCGCGAACCTGGATCCTCCAGTCTCAGCCTCCCAAGTACTGGGATTACAAGCATGCGCTACCACGCCCGGCATATTATCTGATTTTTAAAAAATAAAAAAAAATGTTAACAAACTTGAAAATATCACCTGAAAAATTATTCATATTTTTCAATAAAAACTAAAGTGTATATATTTGGACAGTCAATGTTATATAAGTAAGTTTCCATTGAATAAAATTCTTATACCTTCATTATACTACTGAAAAGATAATAGATTTTATGCTTCAAATTTGTTAGTGTTCTAAGGCATCATAAAATATGATAAAATCCTAATTAAGAAACTTTTTTAAACATTGCTTTTCTTTCCCAGCTATACTTATTTTCATCAAATTTCCAATTGAAAATCTAAATGTATTTTAAGGGGAATTGACAAAATGATTCTAAAATTCACCTCAAGGAAGCAACATTTGGAGCATCACTAGATCTACTTTTATTGACTGATTTCATTCTTGAGGATTTTATTGCTCCACATCTTTCATTATTTTGATTTTATGCTGAATGTTGTATATAAAAGAATAGCAGTGATCAAATTCCCCCCCCCAAAAGGAATATTCCTTCATTTGTAAGCTGTTAGCTTTTAAGTTACTGTAACCTCTTATCTAGCTGGCTCTATCATTACATTGGTTAGATCTAGTTCATCATTCATTTCAAAGACTCGAGTACATGATCAAAATCTTCCTTTGTCCTGTATTGCAGTATTTACAGAATCAGGCAATTTGTTTTTGATTTATGCTCCAGTACCAACTTTCTGAAGTGCTTGAGATGTTTCTTGATTTATAGTCCAGCTCCCAGGTTTGTTGCTGTTGTTCATTTGTTTGTTGTCTTAGATCACTGTGGATTTCCTTTGCTCTCTAGTCTTTAACCAGTGCTCTCAGCTATCTCTCTGTCCTTCTTTCCTTCAACCAGTCTTGCAAAGCATTTGAAATGCATACAGTGAAGATCCAGAGCATCTATAGGGTTTATTTCAAGTTCCTCTCTTTCTGTTAATGGGAAATGAACAGCTTCTGCCTATTCCTCTGAGTGCAGAGGTGATCCAAGGAGTTTCTCTGGATTCTCTTGACTTCAATAGATCATGCATAACTGCACCTGGGGGACCTTCTCTTTTAGTCTTCATTCAACTCCAAATCAATCATGTGAACATCCAGTGATGATTTATAGGAAGAGTTAGCAGGGAGAAATCTCTCTCTTTGCCTGACTGTGAGCTAGGATGTTAGTCTTCTGTCCTCAGATTGGGATATACAGTCAGTTCCAACCTCAGCTCTCAGGCCTTCAGACTTAGAGCAGAATTTATATCACTAGTTCTCCTGAGTCTCAGGCCTCTGTACTTGGACTGAAACTATGCCACTACAATCCCCAGGTTTCCAGCATGTATACAGCTTAGTCTCCCTAATTGCATACTCCATTTGTGCATATTAAATGTATATATATGGCATATGTCATGTGTGTGTGTGTGTGTGTGTGTGTGTGTGTGTATTCTGTTGGTTCTCTTTCCCTAGAGAACACTAATACAGAGTGGTACTAGCAAGTTCTTTCTTTTCTTCTTCCTCTTGTTTGCTTTTTCTTTCCACACTTTTCCCTTTCCTTCTTTCCCTCCACAAAATTGTATTGTATGTCCACTATGTATTCGGCTGGGCACCCTTTTTCAGAATTATGGAGATGGCAATGAGCAAGACAAATTCCAGTATCTCATTAAGGTTGCATTTTATGAGGAAGACAGGCAATGGAAGTATATATATTAATATATGTATAACTAAATATATATAAATATATGCAGTGATAAGTGCAATGGCTAATTAATATAATGGTAAAGAGTAACATTAGCTGCTGCTACTTGTGCTTGAATGAAGAAAGAGAAAGAACTATCATGGTATGGGAAGAATGAATTAGTCACAGATGTTAATGATTGGAAATGGGAGCCTACTTGTTATGTTCACCCAAGTTCAAGCATGCCAGAAAGGCTGAGTGGAGTGAAGAGGGATATGGATGGTGGAAGATGAATTTGAAGTGGCAGCTGGAACCCAAATGAAAATTTTTGGACTACGAAAAGGACTTTGAATTTTATCCTAATAAGGGAAGTTACTGTAGGTTTTAGATTGTTTTATTATTTTTACTGGAGGATAGAAGAAAAGACATGAACTTACTTAAAACTTGAAAGTCTAACTCTGCCTGCTATGCAAAGAATAACCTGGGGAGGAACAGTAGGGTCTCTTGCTGTTCACAGAGTTGTTCAGGTTAAGGATAAATTCTTAAGCTATTTTTTGAGAAAGTGTTGGGGCATATGAATGTCTTCTCTTCTAGTTTTAAATGTCATTAGAGTATTATACATAGGATATGTTTTTAAGATGCTACTGTCAGTCAACAAAAATGCATTTGTTTCACTTATGACACTAAGATATTCAGATAGAAGGAAAATGAAAATATCATGGTGTCTTTTAATCCTCTAAGTACTGAATGCATTATGAGGCTGAGTGTACCTTTGAATCTTATAAAAGCAGCTAGCACTTATAATAAATAGTTTAATGTCAAATTATAATTTCAAAGCACCATTCAAAATCTCAAAAATATAAAATCATTGATATAATCAAATGAATATAAATGTTCACCAAGAAAACATTAGTTGCACATGGTGGGTTTCTTAAAATTCATCAGGGGTTGTTACCAAAAGAGAAGATTTACAAACATACACGTGAGACACTTTTTAAAGTATCATTAATAATAACATCAACTTAAGATAATTCCCCAAAAGAAGGGCTAGATTAGAAAATATGGGGGTCTATCTGAAGCTCTGTATATATCTAAGGCGAAGGAGGTATTTTCTTTCAAATTAAATGTGGTATGATGGTCATCATTTCTGGATTGCTTACTCTCTGCCAGCCACTGAGCTGAGCACTTTATATGCATACATTCTTTTAATATTCTGCCAATTCATTGCTAAAGAGAGTAAATTATAATCATCCACTACTGACAAATAAGGTCGTTTGTTGCATATCTATTCTAGGTAAGTAGCTGACTCTTAACTGAGAAAGTAAAATATGACTTCATCACCTTAGTATTAAGAACATTCAGGAAATAATAGAATTTCCTTTCTTCCTATTATTCTGTAGAAAAAGAGCTAGAACTTATTTAGCTTCAGTAGTAAAGAAGGAAGTAATACACAACAGCTTTGTATTTCATTTGTTTATTTCCTGCAGCTGCCTTGCAGGGAATGTGTGCATCATCTAATTGGGAAGGTGTCCACCAGCAATTACATGAAATGGAATCCATGGGATCCAGCAATTATAGCAGATTGGATTAAGAGCAAATGTATGCTTAAAAGTACTTCTTGATGATGATGATGATGACATACTAAGAGTATTGGTGTGACATTAACAATCAATAAAACACTCTTCTCATTGTTTTTCCACTACATTTTTAATATGCCTACTTGAATTCCAATTTTGCTGTGAAAAGGCATATTTTCAAGTTTTCCTATATGACAATATTCCAAATACTTATAAATAAACTAAACAATTTATAGCAATATACTTTTTTTTTTTGCAGTACTGAGGATTGAACCCAGGGGCATTCTACCTCTGAGCTATACCCCCAGCCCTATTTTTTATTCATTATTTTGAAACAGGGTCTCATTAAGTTGCAGAGGGCCTCATTAAGTAGCTAAGGCTGGCTGCAAACCTGTGATCCTCCTGTCTCAGCCTCCCAAGTACTGGGATTACAAGGGTGCGCCACCACGCCCGGCTTATTGGAGTATACTTTAAATAGATGTCATACAAAGGGCAGTTATCATTAATCATAATTTCCTTCTTTGTAAACCATTTATACAACAACCTGAATTTTCATTATGAACATTAAATAATTTTACCTCTTAGACCAAAGGTTATTTTCTCCAGAAATGGACTTCAACTGCATTTTACTCAACATACCCACCCACCTTTCCTGCTTAAGTTCAATGTAGAATGGGGAAAAACTAATCAGCTTAGAATATAGAAAATCAGGTTTTAAATATGGTTTTTAGAAATCAAGAAAACTTACCATTTTAAAATTCAAGCCGGGCGTGGTGGCGCACGCTTGTAATCCCAGTACTTTGGGAGGCGGAGACCGGAGGATCCGGGTTCGCGGCCAGCCTCAGCTCTCTCTCTCTCTCTCTCTCTCTCTCTCTCTCTCTCTCT
>PVJS01056524.1:0-12316 GCA_004027185.1 Glis glis | reverse complement strand
GAGGGCCTCACTAGGGAGAGAGAGAGAGAGAAAGAGAGAGAGAGAGAGAGAGAGAGAGAGAGAGAGAGGAGAGAGAGAGAGAAAGAGAGAGAGAGAGATATCACGCGCGCGCACATGCGCGCTGAGGCTGGCCGCGAACCCGGATCCTCCGGTCTCCGCCTCCCAAAGTACTGGGATTACAAGCGTGCGCCACCACGCCCGGCTTGTGAGATTATTTTGTTAAAATATCCTTAAAAGTAATTTTACCAGAAAAATATAAAATAATAAAGTTTTAAAATACTAACTATACCTCATAATTTTAATATTTTAATAACTACTGCATAAACATGAGTTTTTTCCAGCTCTCCAGTTCCAGCTCATAGACACTATTAATAGGCAATCAGATAGCACTGAATAAGTATAAATGTTTTGTTAGAAAGAATACCTAAAATGTATGCATTTTAATATATTGAAATGGGCACTGATATCATCAGTATAGTCTCATCTCTTTATCACTTTGTTTAAATTTGATTAGGTAACCCTGTCATCATTACTGATAAATGTTATCTTTCCTCACAGGAACCAGAATTATATTCACTTTTCCCCAGTATCTTTTCCTAATTAAAAATATTCCTACTGCCAGGTGTGTTGGCGCACATCTGTAATTCCAGAACTTGGGAGGCTGAGACAGAAGGATGGAAGGTTCAAGGACAGTCTCAGCAATGCAACGCAGTGAGACTCTCAGCAACCTAGCCAGGCCATTTCAAAAACAAAAAAATAAAAAGGGCTGGGGGTGAGCCGGGCGTGGTGCTGCATATCTATAATCCCAGTACTTGGGAGGCTGAGACAGGAGGATTGCAGGTTCGTGTGGCCTGCCTCAGCAACTTAAGAGAGGCCCTCTGCAACTGAGACCCTGTTTCAAAATAGAATAAAATAGGGCTGGGGGTGTAGCTCAGAGGTAGAACGCCCCTGGGTTCAATACCCAGTACCACAAAAAAAAAAAAGAGGGCTGGGGGTGAAGCTCAAAGGTAGAATGTCCCTGCATTCAATCCCTAGAACAAACAACAAAAAATGTCAAGAATTTAACACAGAATCGTAAAATTACAATGCAAACAATACACTGGCTTACCATATACCACAGTCTATGTGTTACTACTACCTGGTGTGAAGGAATAGTTCCCAAAAAACAACCCTGAATTCAACTGAGAATGACATTTCTGTAGGAACTTGAGTTGTCTCCTATTTAAGAAACATCATTTATTTTGGTCATTAAGAAGTGATTTATGATATACTTCATGCTTGATCACAATACTCTAGTGATACAGAATAAGAACCACTGCTCTGAGGTGTCATAGGAAAGCAAGTCAGGAGCTACTAATCAGATTTCACTTTTCTGGGAACTTGATGCATCAATCTTAGTGCAAAATCATTTGAATTTTGGCCCTATGGATGATTAAAACTGCAACTGCAGAGTGGGGAAGCTGAGTCAAGTTTGGTTATTCAATTCCTAATTGAAGCCTGGTGTGGTGGTACATGGATGTAATCCCAATACTTGTGAGGCTGAGACAAGAGGATCGGAGGTTCGAAACCAGCCTTGGCAATTTAGTGAGGATCTCAGCAACCTAGCGAGCCCCTGTTTCTAAATAAATAAAATTGGGCTGGGGGTGCAGCTCAGAGGTAGAATGACTCTGGGTTCAACCCCCAGTATCACACAAAAAAAAATTCCTAGTTGAATTGACCGTTACACTAATTTGGATATTTTCAATAATAAATTCATAATCAATCTTAGAATATTATTTTGAGATTCTTGCTATTGAAGTTATCATTTACATCTAGAAGGAAACCATCATCCCACTAGAAAAACAACTCAGACACAGTAATGGGATTTTTCCCCCAATACCTTGTAAACAGTTAAGAGGTTCTTAAGGAAAACAGTGAAATGATTTTCAACCTCGAATCCTGCATTTGGCTAGATTATCAGTGTGACAAAGATGGTAGAGACACACTGCTACTCAAAATATGCATTGGGCTGGGGATGTAGCTGGGTGGGTGGAGCGCTCACCTATCATGTGGGTTCAATCCCCAGCACTACAACAACAAAGGAGAGAAAAAAATTCAAAATACATGTTTCCTACACACTCTGTGCACCACTACAGCAATAGAGAATATCAAAGACAAACGAAATACCATAGGAAATCAATGTGACAAAGTTCTCTGGATAAGGGCAAGAAGTACCTAGGTGATAGCTGAGTGGCATGCTCATGCTCAGCAAAAAACCTCTGCACAGTGGCGGACAGAGGAATCCAGGACAGTATCTCCTGGGGGGGGGGCAATCTGATGGCATGACCATACAGAAAATGATATTGTGAGGTCATATTGTGAAAGTGGCAAGATTAAGTCAGATGCCAAAAGAAAATGAGCCCTTTAATGTCAGGAATAATAGTATAAAATTTTTAATTAAGCATAGCACACCATTTGGATCAGCAGTGAACAATGCTGAGAAGTTTGTCAACTCTAGTTGTAATAATGAAAATACTGAATTTATGATGTACAGAGATTAAAATATTTTTATGTTAGGAAAATGGGAGAGAAGTATAATATGCACAATTTCCATTCTTTCTAGTATAAAGTAATAAATAGTAAATGGATCAAAGGGTAGCAGTATAGCCATAGAACTCTAAAACTACTAGAGGACTTGAAAGAGGAAGTTTCCTCTGACTGTCTAAGAGGTACTGCCTCTTTATTGTCACATGCCTTTTAGAACTGTTTGATTTTTAAAACTAGCTGCATATAACATTGGGGGGGGTAACAAGAGGGGGAGACGGAAGGAGATGAGAATTGTATAATGAAAAGCAACCTCCCAAACCACTGCACTCTATCACCACTCATTTTATAAGTAATTTTAGGCAAAAGCATATGAGTCAATATTCAGTTACAAAAATAAGTTTAGTCTTTTATTGTAAATACTGGCACAGTTACAAAGTAAATTCAGTTTTCACATTTGAAAGTCTTTACAAGTATCCAAAGCATTCATTATCCTTCTGCACTCTGCTTCTTCTCAGAAAGTTCTTTAGAGGTAGATCTGTTCCGGATTCTTTTTCTTTTTCTTTTCTTTTCAGAAGCAGGCGATTTTGTGTCCTGTGTTTTTTTCTTTTTCTTCAAACAGCTAAGAGGATTGGGGCCACTTATTTTCTTGCGCTTTTTCCTTCTTCTCTGTTCGGCATTTTTCACTAACCCCTGTTCCTGTTTGAGTTGCTTGATGCTTTCTTTCTCATGCACTGAGACAAGCTGACCTGACTCTACTGCTTTAACAAAGGCAATTGTTTTGGGAGAAGGTTTGTCCAGGACTATAGTGTTCTGAATAATAAACATAAGAGGAACTCCAGGCTGCTTCTTTACTTTCACAGATAAATTCTGATCCTGTTAAAAAGAAAAATAGAATTATTTAATTCAAATATGTCAATTAAGTTAAGGTACCTTAAATAGATTTCTAAGAACTTAATGAGGACAATATATATTTTTTTTTGCGGTACCGGGGATTGAACCCAGGGGTGTTCTACCTCCGAGCTACACTCCCGGCCCTATTTTTTGTACTTTATTTTGAAACCAGGTCTCTCTAAGTTGCAGAGGGCCTCACTGAGTAGCTGAGGCTGGCTGCGGACCCGGATCCTCTGGTTTCAGCCTCCCAAGTACCGGGATTACAAGCGTGAGCCACCATGCCCGGCCTGAGGACAATATTAAAAATAAGCGATCACAGATTTTATATGTGAAATCAGCGTTTCTCACTAAGGGTATATTTTATGATAAAGGAAGAAAAACATAAAAACTGAGCTCAAACAGTGTAAGTAGCAGCAGTAATGAACTGGATTTATCAATATTCTACAGCCACGAATTACAGACTAACGCAAAGGTAAATGTGTTAGGTGGTTTCCCTTGTTTCTACTCCAAGATATCCTTTGGAAAAGGTCAAGAATGTGCAAAGATGGGCTGGGTATGTATCTCAGTTGTAGAACAAATGCCTAGTGCCAGGCCCTAGGATTAATCCCCAGCAGTGCAAAAAAAAAAAAAAAGCACAAAGAAGTTGAAACAGAAATTAAGTCACCATTAGTTGACTTGGATTCTGGATTCAGCTCTGCCTCTATGTAAGTTTATAATTCTGAAAGTATATGTAAGCAAATCTGTATGTATGAGAATTTTTTAATTTAATATCAACCCCATAATTCTCTTTTCTCACTTTCTAGTCTTTCAAAGCCTAAAACATTGGTGCTACAATTTTATATAAATCATGACTTTTTTTTTTGGCAGTACTGGGGATTGAACCCAGGGACATTCTATCTCCGAGCTACAGCCCTATTTTTATTCTTTATTTTGAAACAGGGTCTCACTAAGTTGCGGAGGGCCTCACTAAGTAGCTGAGGCTGGCCGCAAACCTGTGATCCTCCTGTCTCAGCCTCCCAAGTACTGGGATTACAAGTGTGCGCCACCACACCTGGCTAAATCATGACTTTTTGATAAATAGAATGAATTATAGGAATATGAAAAAAAAAGTTACTGAACATAGTATGCAACTTCTTTGTTCTATTCCTCTTCCCTTGAAGAACCCTAAAATAAATCTTCAGATCTCTATGTCAATAATCCCTCATTCTCAAAAAGGAAACTTCAGTAACTAAGAACTCAATATACTTAAGGTCTTCTCTATTCTCAAATGACAATTGCTTTTATTGACTGCAAATTAAAAGCCTGCATTTTAAAAGTCTAAACACGAATAGATCACTTTTTCTTATTATAAACAGCACCATATGCAGTACACATAGACAGGGTTAAAACTGACTTGTGGTTTAAAAAGTAACATTACCTGTGTTGCCACAAAATAATGATGAGGGTTTCCCTCTTCAACCATGGAGAACAGACATTCTGATCCACTCACTGAACTCTTGAAATGGGGACAGTTTCGAACCTGGAATTTCTGTGCAATCAGTTTTGCCCCATATAAGTCCTTTCCCAATGTTTCTAACTCCTTTAATACACATCTAGAAAAAAAAAGAAAAAACAAGTATGTTATTAATGGCTCACAACTATAACAGAGACATTTCTTTTGTTTACATAAAACAAGTAGAAAACAGAACACTCAAGTTTTTTAAATGTATAACTATACCATTACAGTTTCAATGCAACAAGTAGAAAGAACAATATGAATGCTCAAATTTTCTGCATACTTTTTACAGGCCAGGCAGCATGCACATCCCTCTTCCCTCCTCCCCTCCACTCCTCCTTTCTTCCCTTCCCTTTCCTTTTTTTCGGGGATCAAACCCAGGGCCTTGCATATACTAGGCAAGAACTCCACCTGCGAACTGTATCATCAGCCCCTGCAATCTCAGAATAACTCATGAAGTTAGGTAGCTTACCTAACCCATTCGGAAACATTTCATGTAACATGGCCAAATTTAAATGACTCATTGGTAGAGCTGAGACATAAATCCAACTAGTTTGACAACAGATCCCTTGTCCCAAACACAGTGTAATAAGTTTCTACTTCAAGTACAAATTGGTATACTTTTCAAATATTTTCAATTCAGAAAAGTAAGAATTCTCAAGTCATCAGGTTGTTTAAAAACAAGTACAACTTCTTTGCAATTTGCATTTTCATATTAATATATGTCAATGTTTCTCAAAGTCTCATGTATAAACCACCCAAATCAGAATGACATGATAATACTAAATTGTATTAATTTCTAGCTCCTCTCTCATCCCAAAATTTGTATCTCTTATAGAGGAGTCAAATACAGCCATCCCTCCAAATCCTTGGGAAGCTGATTCCAAGACCCCTGCTGATACCAAAATCTGAGAATGCTCAAGTCTTTTATATAGAATGGCATAGTCTCTGCATATAACCTACACATATCCTCCTGTATATTTTAAACCACTTCTAGATTACCTGTAATACCTAATACAATGTAAGTGCTACGTAAATAGTTGTTATATTACATTGTTTAGGGAATAATGACAAGTCTACACATTCAGTACATATAAGATTTTCCCCCAAAATATTTTGTATCTGCAGTTGGTTAAATCCAGGGATTTGGAACTCATGGCTATGAAGAGTCAACTGCATTGGCATCTTAATAAAGCTCCTCAGACATTTCTCCCTATCCACTTAAAAAAAAAAAGTATATATATATATATACACGAGAACCACTGGGCCAAAGATTTCTTCAATCCTACCTGGCCCTTGCCAGATTCTCCCTTGCCTTACCCCTTTATTATTTTCTTTGTTTCATTGTTTTTTGTTTTGTTTTTATTTTGCATGTGTGGTACTAGGAATTGAACCCAAGGGCAGTCTACCTCTGAACTACATCCTTAGCCATTTTTTATTTTTTGTTTTGAAACAGGGTCTTGCAAGGTTGCTTAGTCTTGCTACACTGCTGAGGCTGTCCTTGAACCTGAGATCCTCCTGTCTTAGCCTCCCAGGTAGCACCACCACGCTCAGCTTTGTTTTGTTTTATAGTATGATTTTAATTTGTTCTGTAATCAGTTTTGATCTATTTCAAGTATTGCCAACTACTTACTGAATATTTCCTATGGATGTCCTGACATCGGCTCTTTAAATTCACCACATCTAAAAATCAAACTACTTTCCTGACTCCAAGACTTGCTCTAAGACTCTCCTCTAAGACTTGCTATCTTTTTGAAATTATTTTCCCAGACACTATGGGTAGAAATCTGAAATCACATTTGGCCTTTTCTTTGGCTATGAAGAGTCAACTGCATTGGTATCTTAATAAAGCTCCTCAGACATTTCTCCCTATCCACTTAAAAAAATATATATATATATACATATATATATTTATATATATAAATATGTTTATATATATAAATATATATATAATATATATTATATATATAAATATATAATTTATATACTATATATTATATATTATATAAATTATATATATAATATATAATACATTAAGATTTCTTTGGCCCTATCCCATCAGTGGTTAGTCCTACCTATCTTAGTAATCTCCTTATAGAAATCTGAGGTGCCTGCCTTTCCTCTCCCAGGTTCAAGCTCCCACTATTTTTTGATTGGACAACTACAAAGCAGGTTTGATGGTCTTCACTTTCTCACTTCTCCAATTTACCCCTCATATTGCTTCAGTTACCTTTTCTAAAACAAAACCCAGATCTGATAACATTCTGCTGCTCTACTGCATCAATAACTCCAAATCTCTTCAAATCTGAGTATCAGGGAACCCTCTAGATCTAACTACTCCTGGTCAAGAAATACATTGTACAGGAATAAGTGGACAAACTGCTTGTAGCCAGAAGCAAACAATTCAGGAGCAAAAGCTGCTAAAGGCCTCAAGGGACAGCATTGAAGGCTAAGGGGATCAAAATTTTGAGGATATCTATAAATCAGTTGATGAAGCACTCCTTGAAAAAATTTGAATATGAAAAGTTGTTCATGGAATACTGTTATTTGGAAAAAGGAGACCAATAATGTAGTATACACAGTAAAAGTTGTGTTTTTGTGTATATGTGTTTAAAAGTTGGATGGAGGATACAGCACACCTTAACTGGTTACTCCTAAGTAGTAGTAGTATTTTGAGATTTTTTTTGCCTTTTTAAATATTCTACAATGGAAAAAAAAAGTACCAAGTTCTTCATAATCTAACCTCAATTTGCCTTTTTCCTGCTATCATTTCCATCCAACCAGATTCTGTGCTGCAAAATCTTCCCCAGGCATTCCACAACTCTATCTGTTCCAGATGTCTCCAAAACAAAGAATGTCACTCTTTTCTGTCCTTCAAAATAGTCCTTCCCCATGGACCGGAACAAATGAATGGCTCAAACTTTATCTTCTCTACAAAACCTTCCATATTCCCTCTATCCTCCTTGCCATCTGCACAATGTCCCATCCCAAGCGTTCTCAGCCTTAGATGAAGTGGGGAAACATTAGACCTGGAATAAAAACACACCCATTGACAAGGTTGACTTATGCACTTCATAGGCCACCAGGGCTGGGATTTTGTCCGGTGCGCCACGTATCCTCAGTGGCTGAAGTGCTTGGCATATGGTTGGTACTTAAACAAATGGCCTTGGGGAAAAATTTTGTGTGTGTGTGTGTGGTACCGGGGATTGAACCCGGGGTGTTCTACCTCCGAGCTACACCCCCAGCCCTATTTTTTATTCTTTATTTGGAAACAGGGTCTCGAGCCCTATTTTTTATTCTTTATTTGGAAACAGGGTCTCGCTAAGTTGCGGAGGGCCTCACTAAGTAGCTGAGGCTGGCGGCGAACCCGGATCCTCGTGTCTAGCCTCCCAAGTACTGGGATTACAAGCGTGCGCCACCACGCTCGGCTTGGGGAAATTTCTTTTTTTGTTGTTTTTGTTTTTGTTTTTTTGCGGTACCAGAGATTGAATGCAGGGGCGTTCTACCTCCGCGCTACGCCCCCGGCCCTACTTTTTATACTTTAATTTTGAGACCGGGTCTCACGAAGTTGCAGAGGGCCTCACTAAGTAGAGAGAGAGAGAGAGAGAGACAGGGAGAGAGAGAGCGAGAGCGTGCACACGCGCATGCGTGCGCGAGCTGAGGCTGGCCACGAACCCGGATCCTCCGGTCTCCACCTCCCAAAGTACTGGGATTACAAGCGTGCGCCACCACGCCCGGTTTGGGGAAATTTCTTAATCTCCAGTCTTGACTTTCTTTTTCCCTGGAAACTTAAGATGCTATCTCATAGGGCCATTGTAAGGCTTGAAAATTTTGGATTTAAACTAGGAAGTTAGGCAAATAACAGCAACCACCTAAAGAGAGGTGGGTTTTGGATACTGAAAAATGCTCTAGGTACACTATACCCCATATGACCTTACAGCAACCTTATAGGTAGTTGCGATTTCTATTTTGCAATTAAGCAATCTGAAACTCAGAGGTTAAATTAACTTGCCCGAACTGGGGCCAACATTGGAAGTCGGGTGTACCTAACTACTAAACACTTGTTCTTATTCGCCAAGCTAACGACACGAGATATCAGCAGGGCACTGCAGAATCTGCTCATGCTGAAGACATCTGCGGGCCTCTCTAAGCGCCCGCACTCAACTGTCAACACGTGGGCGGGGCGTTTTGCACCCCTCGAGCTGGCGCCGGTGGCCGGGAGCCGCGGCCGCCTCGACCACGCCCGTCGCCCCCGCGGCGCCTCCTCCCCGGCCACTCCGGCCCACCTGGTGGTGCACAGCTGCGTCTCCCCCATGAGGTAGCGGGGCAGCTGCTCCCGCAGCTGGATGCGGCCCCGCAGCGCCGCCTGACAGAAGGTGCCGTCCAGCAGGATCTGGTACGGCTCGCGGACTCCGAAATTGTTGCGAAAGAAGCCCAGAAGTTTCTTGGCGTGTTTCTGCCGGGTGATCTTCATGCCTGACTTCCTGGGACCGAGGTCACCAAACCAGAGAGCCGCAGCACGATCCTCACGCACGCCTAGGTTCCAGCAACACCTTTGATTTCTCCCGGAAATGGAGCGCCCTTGGCCCCGGAAGTAAACGCCCCCGTTTCCCAGGCCTGCCTCCTGGGTTACGTCACTCCCAGAGGAGCGCGCGCGTCCACCTCCGTGCCCGCGCTCCAAGGGGCGGGCCCTCGGGGGCGGAGCTTGCGCCTGCGCAGGAACACCGCAGGGGGCGGGATTCCGCGCAGGAGCGCACGTGTGCAGTCTTGAGCCAGAGCACAAAATTGTACAGGGTACTGGTAGCTCATTGCCTGGCACGTAGCAAACCTCTGAAAGACTGGCAATATAAAAGTAGCCAGTGATAATATTGAGCCTGAATACGTTCCAGAAACGGTCCTAAGTGATTTACCCTCTATTATTGCTTTTAATGTTTATAATACCCAAATGAGGGCAGGAAAGGAGCCAGGATTGGACAGCCATGATTTTGGAGGTTTGTACTGGCTGCTTGCCCATGAAAGAGGGGCACGTGGTTCGTTAGTGTCTGGAACCCAGGTCGCCTGCCTGGGTTAACATTTTCTTACTGCACCCCAATAGGAATTAGCCCCACTTGGGAATCGTATGTCAGGGTAAAGGGCCTTCTTACTCTTTTGCCTCTCCTCCTCCCCTTGAGATCATCTTAAATCACTCAGTGTTTTGGAAGAACTTTCAAGAGCTTCGTTTCCCAGGAGTTCTAAACCCTGAACCATAGTTCTGATTCTTCCATTAACCTGGTTTTGCCAGCTCGCCAAGAGACCTGGGTGCAGCTTCCTCCTTCAAACTGGTTGCAGTCTAGTTCCATTTTAAGGACCTTTTATGCCCATAGCTTCTGACATAGAAAAACTATGTATTAGTAACAGGAAGGTACAAAGCTGATTGAAGTTTGGGGAATTACTTGGTCAATTTGATTAATGAAGAGATTGAATCAGAAAATTTCGAGTTCCCCAGTGACTAACTGCCAAGTATCCACTTCAAGGAAAAATAATCAAAGAGTAGGGAGTATGGAATTTTGCATTTTTGTCCTGCCCTGGAATCTGGCCCACATCTAGTTTTGGCTAAAGATTGAAAGAACCATCACAGAAAAATGATTTACAATGTGATTGAAATGTATTGTTTGCATTGGAGTTTTATTTCAATATATAGGTTTATGAAATTGGAACTAAGATCTATAATGTTAGCCCTGACCAGAGTCCCAGCACATCACTTAGATGGCTGCTTTCATTTAACTGAAAATAAATTAAAAAAGTGGAAGTCATGAAAAATCATTGTAGGATTAGATTCATGGTCCTTGAGTATAATTGCTCACTATTTTCTGACTTGAATCTTCTCTTTATCCCTGTATGCCAGCTCCTCACCCTTAATATACTCCCGCTACAATCAGAGAAATTATACCATTCCAGCCTGACCAAACAATTAAAACCTTTTAAAAAAATGGGCTCACAAATTGATCTACTTTTCAGTAAGAAGAAAAATATGGAACCCAGCGTGGTAGCACATGCCTGTAATCCCAGTACTTGGGAGGCTGAGATGGGAGGATTTCAGGTTCAAGACCAGCCTCAGCTGGAGGTGTAGCTCGGCAGCTCAGAGATACAATGCCCCTGGTTTTAATCCCCAGTACCAAAAAACAAAAAACCCATTAGCACTAGGCATTTGAGTCACATTCTACTTTGTTGTTTTTGTTTTACTAAACAGCATAATTCTTTCAAGCTTTATATATATGACAGTGCCAATTTGCAACCTACACTTATTATGAAAACATGAAGACAGCCCATAATGTTGATTATGAAATTTAAAATAAAGTTTTCTAAGTTGCTGACAACCTAGAAAGACCCTGTTTGAAAATAAAAATAAAAAAGGGGCTGGGGGTGCAGTTCAGAGGTAGAATGCCCCTGGGTTCAATCCCCAGTACCACAAAATATAAATAAATGAAGTTTTCTAATACTGCAATGTTTCTTTGCCGGGGCCAAAGGCGAAGCCAACGTTTCTTCGGCTGTTTGACAAAGTCACAGCAGAAGGAGGCTTGTCACAGAACAGACATCCTCTAATGGCGGCAAGCCTGTTGATGGCCTTACTGTTAATATTAATAATTGTGGGATTGGTGACACCAAAGGTGAAGCCAAAGTTTCTTCGGCTGGTTGACAAAGTCACAGCAGAAAGAGGCTTGTTGCAGAGCTGACATCTTCTAATGGCGGCCTAGCCTGTTGGTGGCCTTACTATTAATGTTAATAATTGTGGGATTGGTGACAGGAATTGTAGGACTTACGCCAAAAACTCAATTTACGCAGAATGACTCTAATACAGGCAATATGCAGGAAAACTGTTGTTCCCAGTATAGAAAAAATTTACAGGTAAAGGGAGTTAAACCAGATAATGAGTACTGCCCACCAATCTGTAAAATATTAGCTAGTACTCAGAACAAGGAGGAACATAAACAATGACCTGCTGTACCAACAATTATGGCTTCTGGGAGGCCTGCCTACTGGGTAGGTAGGAGGCTCTGGTTTCCCCCTTGAACAAGCAAGCTTGTGACTATCAGCCTGTGACTGATCCTCCTCTAAGTTACACAGGTGCTTACCTACAAGGCGAATGGTGGCAAAAGGGTCCGAGCTAGAGACACAAACTTTATGACAAGGCTTGCTAGAAACCCTACATTTTGTGCTTCTTCCATTTCATCTAAGATTAACCAATTACAGGCATTGCTCACTTATTATAAATGGTGGATAGATAATACCAAAAACAGAGAAATAAAAGAGTTCCTTAAAAAGAATATGAAAGGTCATCAGAAAGAAATAGAAAAACTTAAAGCTCAACTAAAGAAAGAATAAAGTATAGAATATAAGCATAAATGGCATTAAAATAGAATATAG
>PVJS01056523.1:0-12316 GCA_004027185.1 Glis glis | reverse complement strand
ACACACACACACACACACTAACTAAAACACACACACACACACACACACAGAGGTCCTTTTGTCAGCCTTCCTATTGATGTTAGTAAAAGTTGCCAGATGTCCACCAGATGGTGCTCTTGGAAAACTCTGGAGCAGCCCTTAAAGACTCAGAGCCTTCAGGTTTATTGGTTTCTACCTAGCCCTGGCATTGCCCTTAGTTTTCATAGTTTGAATTTTCTTTCATCTGTCAAACCAAATAACATTTAAACATTTATAATTTATTTTCATTTTATTTTACTGCAATTATAGCCTAAAGCAAAGGCTCAACCCTTTAATTAGTCTGTGCAGTCATGACATAGGTAAACATGATTTTTTTTGGTTTTTTGGAAATTAGAAGTTGCTTACAGATTATTTTCATTACCTTCATAGAAATTACATGAGATGTAGGGTTGGAGGTGTAGTTTGATGGTAGAGTGCTGCTTGGCATGTACAAGCCCTTGGGTTCAATCCCTAGCACCCCCCCAAAAAAAAAGGCAGAGAGAGAAATAGAACTTATAATTTAATGGGCATCTATTAAATATTTAGTGTGCATTGAATTTGGGAAGATCAGATTGGTAAAATGTAAAAATAATAGGAACTAAGAGGTTTGATTTTTTTTTTTTTTTTTTTGTGGTACCAGGGATTGAACGCAGGGGCGTTCTACCTCCGCGCTACGTCCCCGGCCCTATTTTTTATACTTTATTTTGAAACCAGGTCTCACGAAGTTGTGGAGGGCCTCACTAAGGAGAGATAGAGAGAGGGAAAGAGAGAGAGAGAGAGAGACAGGGGGAGAGAGAGAGAGAGAGAGCTGAGGCTGGCCGCGAACCCGGATCCTCCGGTCTCCGCCTCCCAAAGTACTGGGATTACAAGCGTGTGCCACCACGCCCCCGTTGTTTGATTTTTTAAAAGACAATAAAAATGAATAAGTAGTTGGCTTAATTAATATAAAGGAAAGGCTGGGCGTGGTGACGCATGCTTGTAATCCCAGTACTTTGGGAGGCAGAGACCGGAGGATCCGGGTTCGCGGCCAGCCTCAGCTCTCTTTCTCTCTCTCTCTCTTTCTCCCTGTCTCTCTCTCTCTCTACTTAGTGAGGCCCTCCGCAACTTCGTGAGACCCGGTTTCAAAATAAAGTATAAAAAATAGGGCTGGGGGTGTAGCGTGGAGGTAGAACGCCCCTGGGTTCAATCCCCGGTACCGCAAAAAAATATATATATAAAGGAAATAAAAGCCAGAAATATAAAACATGTGTTTAGGGACTGATATACATAATTATATTACTAATGTACTTGAAATAGCTGACTGCAAAAAATATGTGCACAAGTGAGGTCAACAAAAGGCATCTGAAATAATCCTGTATAGGATGAAATAAAAAATGTTAAAAAAAAGAAAAAAATTGACTTATAATAAGTTCATAGTAGAATTTTTTTTATAAACTGAACATATCAGTGTTTATTAACATATCAAGGGCATAATCAAATATTTAAATTTACTTGACACAAGATACTTGAAAAATATGTATTTTCACAAGTTTTATAATAACTTCTTTTTTTTTTTGTGGTACCGGGGATTGAACCCAGGGGCGTTTTACTTCCGAGCTACACCCCTGGCCCTATTTTTTATACTTTATTTTGAAACCGGGTCTCACGAAGTTGAGGAGGGCCTCACTAAGTAGCTGAGGCTGGTCGCGAACCTGGATCCTCCAGTCTCCGCCTCCCAAGTACTGGGATTATAAGCGTGCGCCACCACGCCCAGCTTATAATAACTTCTTACACACACATACCCACTCTTGTTATCTCTCAGCATATGTAAGCAGATCTTTGCAGAAAATTTCTTCCTCATAGGGAAAAAAACCCTAAGTTAGGCATGATGATGCATGCCTGTGAATCCAGTACTTACGAGACTGAGACAGGATGATTGCAAGCCAGCCTGGGCAACTTGGCTAAGACACTGTCTCAAAATAAAAAAATAAAAAGGGCTGGTGTATCTCAGTGGTAGAGTGTTAGTGGATAGGTGGAAAGGGAGGGAGAGACAGATAGATTAGGCACCCCAAATCCTCAACGTTAGGGTTTTTTTTCCTTAGCATATAAACAAACTGTAGCCATCTTTACAAGGAATTGTATATACTGAAACACACTTTTCTGAATGTTTAACCAATTAAAATAAACTTTTTAAGTCCTTATTATTGATTGGGCACATGCCTGTAATCTCAGTACTTGGGAGGCTCAGACGGGAGGATTGCAGGTTTGAGGTTAGTCTCAGCAACTTAGCTAGGCCCTGTTTCAAAACCAAAAATAAAAAAGGCTGGGGGTGTAGCTCAGAGGGAGAACACCCTTCTGGTTCAATCCCCAGTATCACAGGGGGGAAAAAGAATCACTTTATTATCAAATAATGCAGTCTTTCCCCTTTTGTTCTTAAAGGACCCCTTATAAAAGTACTTGATAAGCCAGGTGTGGTGGCGCAGGTTTGTAATCCCAGCACTTGGGAGGCTGAAGCAGGAGGATCGCAGGTTCATGGCCAGTCTCAGCTACTTAGTGAGGCCCTTTGCAACTTAGTGAGACCCTGTTTCAATATAAAAATTAAAAAATAGGGCTGGGAGTGTAGCTCAGAGGTAAAATGCCCTGGGGCTCAATCCCAAATAACCACACACAAAAAAACTACTTGAGGTCGGGCGTGGTGGCGCACGCTTGTAATCCCAGTACTTTGGGAGGCGGAGACCGGAGGATCCGGGTTCACAGCCAGCCTCAGCTCTCTCTCTCTCTCTCTCTCTCCCTCTCTCTCTCTCTCTCTCTTTCTCTCCTTAGTGAGGCCCTTCGCAACTTCGTGAGACACGGTTTCAAAATAAAGTATAAAAAAAAAATAGGGCCGGGGGCGTAGCGCGGAGGTAGAACGCCCCTGCGTTCAATCCCTGGTACCGCAAAAAAAAAAAAAAACTACTTGAGAAAAGAGCCACTGACAGCTACATTCTACACTGACAGGTTTCAACACTGCTCACAGATGATAATCTAGTTAACATTATCTGGAGTTTCAACCCACGAGAACAATTCTACTGAGAACCTAAAGTAAAGCTAAAGACTCAAAAACAAAAACATTGACAATGACAACAAAATGAATGACTTTTGATTTCAATTTTAGGCTCCATTTTACAAGAATTTTAATTTCTGAAATATAAAAAAAACTTATTTCATCTGTAACTAAGTTCCACACAAAGGGAGCAAAGCAAAGCAATAAAATACTTATTCAGTGTATATGGAATAAAAAAGGATATATTCACCATGAAAGAAAAATTCAGATCAGAAAATTAAAGACAGGTTGAAGCTGGGCGTGGTGGTGCACGCTTGTAATCCTAGTACTTTGGGAGGCGGAGACCGGAGGATCCGGGTTCACGGCTAGCCTCAGCTCTCTCTCTCTCTCTCTCTCCCTCTCCCTGTCTCTCTCTCTCTCTCTCTCTCTCTCTCTACTTAGTGAGGCCCTCCGCAACTTTATGAGACCCGGTTTCAAAATAAAGTATAAAAAATAGGGCCGGGGGTGTAGTGCGGAGGTAGAATGCCCCTGGGTTCAATCCCCGGTACTGGGGAAAAAAAAATAAAGACAGGTTGAGGGCAGCTCAGTGGTAGAGCAAGCTTGCTTGCTGTGGGAGAGGACCTGGGTTTATCCCCAGCACTGCAAAGACAAACAAAAATCTAAAGACTGATCATCTAAGAATGGAGCTTCCTAGCTCTCACTGTTAATTAATGTCATGAGCACATAGGAAACTACAACTTTGATATAGTGGGAACTATGCCCCACATTTATGTTTATTAAAAACTGACAAACAAAACCTGTACAAAAAATATCCCAAGTCATTTATCACTTTGAAATAATAATTTTGAGAGGCATTATCGCCTAGGACCCCCTCTTCCTCTGCCACGACCATGTCCTCTTCCTGTACCTTGGCCTCAACCTCTTCCTGCAATAGCCTCCCTTTTCTTAGACTTCACCTTAGGTTCAACATCTACAAGTAGTGTATCCAGAGGTAAGCTGTCTGGTAGAATAAAATACCGGATGTTATTTCCTCGAATACTCAGTGTTTCCAGCTGTATGGGTTCTCTGTTCTTCAGGGTCATTTTCACAGCTTTAAGATGTGTATTCATGCTGACATCTACACCTGTAATTGTTCCATGGACCTGTGTTCCATTCTTCAATTCAGTGGTTACAGTTTCATGACTCAGTTTCATCAAAAATCGCACGAGCTTCATCCTGACAGCGCCGTCACCCTGTGGGCCCGACAGTGCACAGAACCGGACCACCAAGGACCGACCGAGCCGGCGATGAATGGCCGGAAACGCCTACTCCAGGGCCCGGGATGTCGAGCCCATAGTAGAATTTTTTAAAAATTAAAGTACAGCCGGACGTGGTGGCGCACGCTTGTAATCCCAGTACTTTGGGAGACGGAGACTGGAGGATCCGGGTTCGCGGCCAGCCTCAGCTCTCTCTCGCTCTCTCTCTCTCTCTCCCTGTCTCTCTCTCTCTCTTTCTCCTTAGTGAGGCCCTCCGCAACTTCGTGAGACCCGGTTTCAAAATAAAGTATAAAAAATAGGGCCGGGGGCGTAGCACGGAGGTAGAACGCCCCTGCGTTCAATCCCCGGTACCGCAAAAAAAAAAAAAAAAAAAAATTAAAGTACAATAGAGCGGGGCATGGTGGTGCATGCCTGTAATCCCAGTACTTGGGAGGCTGAGACAGGAAGATCGCAGGTTTGAGGCTGGCCTCAGCAACTTAGTGAGACCCTGTTTCAAAATAAAACATAAAATAGGGCTGGGGGGCCGGGTGTGGTGGCGCATACTTGTAATCCTAGTACATGGGAGGCTGAGACAGGAGGATTTGAGTTCGCGGCCAGCCTCCTTAGTGAGGCCCTCCGCAACTTAGTGAGAACCTGTTTCAGAATAAAAAATAGGGCTCGGGGTGTAGCTCAGAGGTAGAATGCCCCTGGGTTCAATCCCTGGTACCAAAACAAACAAATAAACAAACAAAAAAATTAAAGTATAACAAAATCTCTATAATCCCAAGTACTGTGATTACAGGTGTGTGCCACCACGCCTGGCCACTTACTCCAATTTTAACAAACAAATGAATGATAAAAGAAATGGTAGGTTGGGCACTGTGCAATATACCTGTACTCCCTGGTACTTGTGAGGCTGAGGCAGGAGGATTATTTGAGCCCAGGAGTTTGAGACTAGCCTGAGCAACATAGTGAGAACCCATCATACCCACTCACTCACATACACACACACAGCTAGTAAAAAAGAAATCAAGTAGAAAGAGAGAGGGAAAAAAAGTAATGAATGGTATGAACAAGATGGCAGAATATGAGCCAATCCATCAAGATTGAATTTCCGCTTTCTGTGAAAATGGGTAGAAAATTTGTAATTAAATTCATTTATAGTAGTGTCTAAGGATAGTTAGTATTTGGAAATAAGTATGGAATACTGAAATATTCCAATAAAAAAATTTCCTCCCAGTATCAAAGGACTTGAAGTGCTAGATTTTTTTTCTTTTTTTTTTTGGGTGGTGCTGGGGATTGAACCCAGGAGTGTTCTACCTCCTAGCTATACCCCCAAACCTTTTTGATTTTTTATTTTGAAACAGGGTCTTACTAAGTTGCTGAGGCTGGCCTCAAACCTGCAATCCTCCTGTCTGGGCTCCCAAGTAGTGGGATTACAGGTATGTGCCACCATGCCTGGGAACTGCTAGATTTTAAAGGCTCAACAGGTATCCAGTACAGTGATTGACACTGGACCCAACTTTTTTTGGTACTGGGAATTGAACCTAGGGGTGTTCTACCTCTGAGCTAAACCCCCAGCCCTTTTTTATTTTTATTTTTTATTTAGAAACAGGGTCTCACTAGGTTGCTGAGAGTCTCACTACTTTCTGAGGCTGTCCTTGAACCTGTGATCCTCCTGTCTCAACCTCCCAAGTACTGATATTACGAGTGTGCACCACCATGCCCGGCCCTTTTTATTTTCTTATTTTGAAACAAGGTCTTGCTAAGTTACTAAGGCTGGCTTTGAACCTGTGATCCTCATCTCTGAGCTTCCAAAGTATTGGGATTACAGGCATGTGCCACCATGCCTGGCTTAGATCCATATTTAACAGTTATCCTTGCAGTGAAATATTCTGTCCCAGATGGGCGTGGTGGCGCATGCTTGTAATCCCAGTACTTGGGAGGCTGAGACAGGAGGAGTTCGCGGCCAGCCTCAGCTACTTAGTGAGGCTCTCCGCAACTTAGTGAGACCCTGTTTCAAAATAAAGAATTAAAAAAATAGGGCTGGGGATGTAGCTTGGAGGTACAATGCCCCTGGGTTCAATCCCCAGTACAGCAAAAAAAAAAAAAAAAAAAAAATTCTGTTTTGAAACAGGGTCTCACGAGGTTGCTGAGAGCTGAGAGTCTTATTACATTGCTGAGGCTGTCCTTGAACCTGTGATCCTCCTGTCTCAACCTCTGAGGTACTGGGATTACAGGTGTGCACCACCATGCCCAGTTTAATTTGTTACTCTTTTATTCAGATTAGCATCTTATAAAGCAGGAAAGAAAGCCACATGTGTCTGCTTGGTTGTATTGCTATACACAAAGGTTTTCCTGTCTTAGATTGTCCCCCTGAATTGGGATAAGAAGGGCTAATGCTGGAAACTGAGGGAGGATTTGTTGGGTTTTGAAATTTATCAAATGTACATTTATGAAACTGTGAATATATTTTCATTTCTGTATTTCTCTTTGTTTTCTAGGTTTTTGTGGAGACTCTGGATAAGTGTTTTGAAAATGTATGTGAATTGGATTTGATCTTCCATATGGATAAGGTATATACTCCCCTAAACCTAGGTTTCTAGAAAACTAAGAGCCCAGGGCATCTCTAGCCACCCCTACATTTTCATGTTCTTTATCTTTTTTTTTTTTTTTACTTTGCCATAGTTCTAGAACCTGTTTTATTTAATAATTTAAATTTAATAGCTTTGGTTTCTTTCTCTCTCTCTTTCTTTTTTGCCAAGATCTGTCAACAGTTTTAACATCCACAGCATTACAATTGGGCCTGTATCATGGTTCATCTCTTCGTAGATGTCTTGGTACAGGGCACTAATGACAGTAGAATAATTAGCCACCCGGCCAAAGGTGAGGGTACATAATTTTATATTAACTATACAGTGAAGCCAGGCGTGGTTCATACAATTACGCAATTGTAATCCCAGTACGTGGAAGTCTGAAACAGGAGGATATCAGGTTCAATGCCAGCCTCAGCAATGTAGTGAGACCCTATTTCAAAATAAAAAGAGCTGGGGGTGTAGCTCAGAGGCAGAATATCCCTAGGTTTAATCCCCAGTACCGAAGGGAAAAAAAGAAAAATGAGTTTCCTAGGCATGGGCAGTGATAATGAAACTTTGGAATAATCATAATATGGGGGCTTTGACTTGGTAAATTTTATATCTTTCTTAAGGAGTAATGCATTTACTAATACATCTGAAACATAATTTGAGGTGATACTCAGGTAGAACTGAACTGGTCCCAAGTAGTGTTCTCAAATTTGTTTTGCTAGCATAACTTGCCATGGCCTCTGTCCTCATGTGCCAAATTAAACACAGGAGGTTGCCAGCAAGGAGTGGGAACAGTATTTTATGCAGTTGTGCACAGGCTTCCCCAGTGCTGTTCACTGGTGAGTCCGCTGACTGCTGTCCCTGTGGCCTGTGGCCTGTGGACGGTGCGGGATTTTGGGGAGACTGCTGTTCATTGTTAGGCCATGACCCTTTATGAATCTGTCTTCATCATGAAGTCGTTTTTAGACCCATTGTTACTAGCATTGCAATCTGGAGGACGCTCTGCTTTTCCAGTAGGCTCTTCTTTGGTCTTAGTCGACTCTGCCAGGGTTCACAGATGCCACTTTCTGGGCTGATGCAGTCAGTGCATTCTTGTTTGGATGTTGGCAAGGAATGAAGTTTTCTTTCAACATCTGGCTTGGCTCTGTGGCTATGTCAGCAGCCTTGTGCAGGAGAATCACAGAACCCTGTTCCTCCTCCTTTTTTTTTTTTTTTGAAGTATGGGGATTGAACCCAGAGGCATTCTACCTCCAAGCTGCAACACCCCCAGTCCTATTTTTTTTTTAATATTTTGTTTTGAAATAGGGTCTCACTAGATTGCTGAGAGTCTCACTAAGTTGCTGAGGCTGTCCTCAAACCTGTGATCCTCCTGTCTCAGCTTCCCAAGTACTGGGATTACAGGGATGTGCCACCATGCCCTGCTCCGTTCCTTCTTTAGATACTTGACTTGGGGCTCTGAAGCCTCAGCAGGAGTCCAAGGCTTACTGATGCTTTTTAAGGTGGCCACTCTTCCTTGGGAACTTCAGAGATCTTTTAGCCCCTTTTCTTTGCAGGTGCTAGAATCGTTTTGTGCTTGTCAGTTGTTAAAGGTGCTGCTATCTTGTGATTTCTGTCAAGGAGAGCCATAGTTCAGATCTGATTCCCTTCTGTACTAGTTGGGGAAAAAAAGATTAATGTTAAGAGACTTGAGAATGTGAGGGGAATGGAGGATTGTCTTCATATGCTTTATTGTTGTTATTTTAACACACTATTAAGATTGTGAAATACAAGGTGTTACCTTGGGGGCTACCACCTGGTGTGCAATGTGGGTTTCTTTGCGGTTGCCATATGTTGCTTACCAGGCCAGAGATGAATTTCTCAATATCTCACAGCATGGATTAAGGGATAGATTTTACTGGGAAAGGGGAATTTTCTAAGCAAAAGAAGAGAAGGCATAGATCCCTCGTCTTCCCTTATTCCCATGGAGAGGTGTGTTGGGCCAGTCCCTGCTGGAGTGACTCCTCCTTGCCTGTTTACCCAGGCCACTGTGAAAGTAGCCTTACCAGTGTCTTACCTAAACAGTATGTTGTGATTTTGAACATCACCTTGGATGCACACTCTGAGCTGCCTAGAGCATGAACTAGCTTGAACTAGGGGGCTCCCCTTTTCTCCCAAGGAGAGGAGCTGCACCCAAGCTCAACTTTCCACAAGACCAACAACTATATATTCCAGGTGTATCATCCACACATCCCAAGTTTTCAGGTATTAGGCAGCTGGCATTCCCAGACAACATCTGTATACAGCTGGCACTCAAATGCAGAATTGTATCTGGGCCCTTTGTGTGTCATAGTAGCCTTAGGTTGTTTCATTTCCATTGTATATTCATTCTATGATTAATAGAATGGCCGGGCGTGGTGGTATACACCTGTACTTGGGAGGCTGAGACAGGAGGATTGCAGGCGTTCTACCTCCGCGCTACACCCCCGGCCCTATTTTTTATACTTTATTTTGAAACCAGGTCTCATGAAGTTGTGGAGGGCCTCACTAAGGAGAGAGAGAGAGAGAGAGAGAGAGAGAGAGAGAGAGAGATAGGGAGAGAGAGTGAGAGAGCTGAGGCTGGCCGTGAACCCGGATCCTCTGGTCTCCGCCTCCCAAAGTACTGGGATTACAAGCGTGCGCCACCACGCCCGGCTTGATTGCAGGCTTGAGACCAGCCTCATCAGCTTAGTGAGACCCTCAGCAACTTAAGAGAGACCCTATTTCAAAATAGAAAATAAAATAGAGCTGGGGGTATAGCTCAGAGGTAGAATGCCCCGGGTTCAATCCCCAGTACGAACGAACGAATGAAAGGAAGATAGATTTAGAATGTTTTGAGTTTGGGGCTACTGTGAAGTATGATGCCATGGAAATATTATTGAAAATGTATGCTACTGTACATTTCTTCATAATATCTATAACTCTTGATAGTGGAATTGCTGGGTCATAGATGGAAGCGCAAGGAAGGAGAGGAAGGGGAAGCATAAAGGCCCCAGTGAGCAGCAGCACTGGCAAAAAACAAGTGTGAGGCGGAGTCCTGGTGCAGATCCTAACTGTGAGCCGCGGTATCTGCCACATTATTGGATGTTTCCAAACTTATCCAGAGTGTTTGTATCAATTTCTGTTCCCATCAGTTGGGGTAAGTGTTCCCATGGCTCCATGTCCTCACCAGAAGTTGATATTCTCACTTTGGTAATCATCAGTACGGTTAATCAGGTATTTCCAGTTCTTTCTCCTTCTGGACACATGGTAGAATTATACTTTTATGCCCTTTTGAAGTTAAGTGTAGCTGTGTGACTCGCTTTAGCCAATAAATTATGAATTTAATGAAATGTAAGTGGAAGTGACAAATGTCACTTCTAGGCAAGACTTTTAAGAGCTTGTACGTAAATCTACTTTCTGCTTCGGCAGTTGTGGAAGCATGAGCACCGTCTCCCTCAGCCTGGGCCCTGACCGAGGATGTTGCAGAGTAGGGCCCCCAGGTGGACAATTTTTAATCAGTCTACTAGGTGTCTAGTGGTATTTCATTGTGACATACTTGGCATTTTTCTGATTACTCAGGAAGATGAACATCTTTTCTTATGTTTATTGGCCATTGGGAGATCCTCTCTTGTGAAGTGCTTATTCAAGGCCTTTGTTCATTTTTTCTATTAGGTTGTCTGCCTGTTTCCACCCCCTGCCTCTGAGCTACACCCCCAGCCCTATTTTTTATTCTTTATTTTTGAAACAGGGTCTCACTAAGTTGCAGAGAGCCTCACTAAGTAGCTGAGGCTGGCCACGAACCTGCGATCCTCCTGTCTCAGCCTCCCAAGTACCGGGATTACAAGCCTGAGCCACCACGCCCAGTGTGTTGTTTTAAAATTGTATATGTAGAAGTTTTTTAAAAATATATTTTCTAAAACAAATCCTTGTTGCAAATATTTTCTTCCATTCTTTTTTTTTGTGCATGTGGTACTGGGGACGGAACTCTGAAGCTTGTACATACTAGGCAAGCGCTCTACCACTGAGCTACATCCCAGCCCTTTTAAAAATTTTATTTTGAGACAGGGTCTCACTAAGTTGCCCCATCTGGCCTCTCTCAAGTAGCTGGGATTATAAGTGTGTGCCATCGCACCTGGCTTTTTTCCCATCCTTACAATTTCATTCTCTTTTTGATGAACAGAAGTTCTTAATTTGAATTTGGGAAAAATTAGTCTCTTTCCTTTATAGTTAAGGTTTTCATGTCTTGTTCAAGAAATCTTTTTCTTCCCTGAGGTTATAAAAATATTCTTTGGGGCTGGGGATGTAGCTCAATGGTAGAGCACTTGCTTAGCACACATAAGGCCCTGGGTTCAATCCTCAGCAACCCTGTCCCCTCCCTCCATAACCTCCTAGGAAAGCTTTAAGTTAGCTGGACAAGGTGGCACACGCCTATAATCCCAGTACTTGGGAGGCTAAAATTGGAGGATCACAGGTTTTAGGCTAGCCATAGCAACTTAGCAAAGGCCCTGTTTCAAAATAAAAAATAAAAAGGTCTAGGAGTGCAGCTTGAAGATAGAACACTCCTGAGTTCAATCCCCAGTACCCCTTCCCCCGCAAAAAAGAAAAAACTTTTAAGTTTGTAGCTTACCTGGAGTATATTTTTCATATAGTAAGGTCAAATTTTACCCCCCACAATGTAGACATCTGAGGATTCTAACATCATTTATTGAAAAGAACTTCCTTTCCCTCCAGTGCCATCTCTGTCACAGAGTAAGAATTCATATCTATGTGAATCTCTTTCCCTATTCTGTCCTGTTTTTCTAGTGCTATTCCACACAACACTGTCTTAATTACTATAGCTTTTTAAGACTTTTCTTTTCTTTTTCTGGTACTGGGGATTGAACGCAGGGGCATTTTGCCTCTGAGCTACACTCCCAGCCCTATTTTATTTTTTATTTTGAAATAGGGTCTCACTAAGTTGCTGAGAGCCTCACTAAATTGCTGAGGGTGGCTGTGAACCTGTAATCCTCCTGTCTCAGCCTCCCAAGTACTGGGATTATAAATGTGTGCCACCACACCCAGCTATTTAAGACATTTTTATAACTTTCTTTTTTGTGTGTATGTGGTGCTGGGATTGAACCCAGGGGCATTCTACCCTTGAGCTACACCCCCAGCCCTATTTTATTTTTTTCTGGTACCTGAGGCTGAATCCAGGGACATTCTACATCTGAGCTACACCCCGAGTCCTACTTTTTTTTTTTGTAAACAGGGTCTCACTAAGTTGCTGAGGCTGGCCTCGAACCTGTGATCCTCCCGTCTCAGCCTCCCAAGTACTGGGATTACAGATGTGCACCACCGCGCGCTCGGCTTTTTTTAATTTTGAACAGGGTCTCACTAAGTTGCTGAGGGCCTCACTAAGTTGCTGAGGCTGGCAGCGAACCTGCGATTCTCCTGTCTCAGCCTCCCAAGTACTGGGATTA
>PVJS01056522.1:0-12316 GCA_004027185.1 Glis glis | reverse complement strand
TTGCTCTGTGTACTTAGCCAGGACCAAGATAAAGCTTGATTGTCATCACTAGATACTCATATGTGATTCTTTCCATTTGGATGAAAACAATCGCATATGTAATTCTTCCCGCTTGAGCAAAAAGATGGATGTGAAGCACACCCAGACCCTGTAGTTCTAGGACCTGTGTCTACGGCTAGAGGCTCTCCTGCCTCCAGGCTCCCCTGTATCTCCTGCACCTGTGATCCCCGCCTGCCTCCTGGTGCTGGACTCAGGTCATCTCTGAGTGAGGCTGAGCCCAAGGGCAGGTCAGTGATGAGGTACAGATGTGTCTGTGCAGCCAGAAGGCCAGGTCCTTGAAGGCAGGGGCTTTGTGGGGTAGTGGCATGCTCCACCTTCCCTAATCCCCAAGTCTATCTCTATGGAGGTCCGGAGTACACTATAGAAGAATACAAGAATGAGTGAATGAATGAGAAAACCATTCTCCCCACCTGATTGTCCCTTACAAAACACATGTAGCACCAACTTTCAGCCAGCCCTGAGTTCATACTTCCTCCTCCACTTCTGGTCGCCAGGCCTGGGTGTTTTTAGAGGCTGGCTAGGTGCTAACACCTCTCCTTCTTCCACCTGGTGTCACCTCTTTTCCAGCAGATGCTCTGGCCTGCACCTGGCAGCTGGTCCCATCTCTGCCCTTCCTGTCTTTGTGAAACTCTGACTCACTGGGTCATCAGTCTGTTCCAAAGGCAATAAGGTCAGGAACACAATAAACTACAATAAAATTCCAGAGCGGGCCTAGTGAAGGAAACCACTTCTGAGATTGTCCCCTGTCTGCCCCCAACTCTGTCCAGAGACAGTGAGTGTTTTTAGGAGGCAATGATTTTTTCACCAAGAATTATGCTGTAGAAAGGCAGCACACATTCTCTATTTCCTTGCTTGTGTCAAAGGGCACCAGTTTAAAGGTCAGAAGAGCCATGGGCTTGTGCTGTCACCATTCTGTGTGACCTCCCTTCCTCATTCTGGCCCACAGTGTCTCTAAATATAAAGACAGGGTTGAGCTGTTGAATATTCTCTAAGTTTCTATAGCTTTAACTTATTGAAAATTGTGTCTTAGCGGCTCTGGGGATCAGATTCTTAGTCTAGTAACTAAGAGTAATCATTCTTGTCTTCTATTAGTGTGAGAGAACTTGGAAAATTAAGATGTGTGTTCCAGATGCACAGCCATCTCCTCAATATGCCTGAGGTCATTAGGGGAAAACTGGGGCAAGGAAAACATGTATTTCCTGTGGTGAAAGGAAGCTCCTGGCCAGTGAGTCACATAGCCCACAGTGTCCCTGATCCAAGCTACCTCCATCCCTTCCTGTGGTCACCAGAACACCCTGGATGCTGAACTCACAAGTCTTGACCAGTGTCCCTTTACTTACTGGCAACCTGCTTCTCTTTGTCAAGTTGGCAGGAGTGTAAATATTTAGGTAAAGGCAGTCTTCAGAAAATGTGAGAGGAATTTTCTCCTTTCGGTTGGTAAAGAGATCTGAGTTGTGTTTCCCATCTTTTGCATCTTGAGAGCACCTGGGAGAAAAGAAAGAAGAGCTCAGAGATTCGACCAGGAGGGAGCTTGAAGAATCATCTGGGGTCAGAACGTGAACCTGGACCTTTAAGACTGTAAATGGAGTCATTATTACTGACTTGAGATGGCGGAATGTGTAGGAAGCTCTCTTGGAGTCCTGGTGGAAACCGTGGGACTCTCTAGAGTGTCTGCAGATCATTCATAGTAGTGAGGCCCTCCACAACTTAGTGAGACCCTGTTTCCAAATAAAGAATAAAAAATAGGGCTGGGGGTATAGCTCAGAGGTCGAATGCCCCTGAGTTCAATCCCCAGTACCACAAAAGAAAAAAAAAATGGGATCATAGTGAGAAGCACTTAGCAGCTCTCCTCTGCTCAGAGCCTTTGGGATTCCCTGGGCCACAGAAAGGAGGATGGCAGATCACATGCTGATCTGCCCTGGAAGGTGATTTTCCTGCACTTCTGGAACATGGTCCTCCTCTTTGCTGGGCTTCAGGGTGACAGTGTTCCTCCACCAGGATCCTCCACCATGTCTTGACTGGAGACATCCATCAAACAGGCTGGAAGACATGTAGCTTGCAGCAGGTTAGGGGTGGCATCTTTGTAGGACAACCTCAGGAGAATTGCCTTATCCTGTTTCCCTGTCACTGGTGTGCTGGGAAACATTGAGTGAATTCTTTTGCTGCACTGTGTCTCAATTGGCCAGGTCTAAGACAGAGGAGAGGTTTCCCTAAGGGTCTTGTAGCCCACGCATATTAGGATTCTATCATCATCCTGTCCCAGGCAATCACTGTTGGCTGCAAGATCCAACTTACAATGGGATTGGTAACACTTACTGAGTTCTCCCAGTGTACCTGGCACTGATTTTTGTTCTGACGTTCTAACTTATTAAAGCTTCAGATCAGCCCCAAGCATGGGATCTATTATTTTCTCCATTTTACACATGAGAAAACTGAGGCATAGAGAGGTTAGAGTTGCTTCTCAAGGTCACATAGTCAGGAAGATCCATGCTACAAGTGCTTCTATTTCCAAGTGTGTTACAAGCAACACTACAGATCTCAATTGATCAGAGGCAGGCATTCTTGCCCTCCGTATGTAGCAGAGTAACTGAAGCACTCAGGTGTCAGGATGTCACAGCCATCAAGTAATGCAAGTGGAGCCAGCAAAGGTGACTTCCATATTTCCATCCTGGGGAATTGTTCCTGGATCACCAAGAGCCAGGGGGGATAAAGTTCATAAAGACAGAAAATAAGATGTCAAAAGAGAGAGAGAACAAGTTCAAGTGTGCTAGTATCTAGATAAATGCAAAAGACACTCCAAAATTATATTTAATATTTTTATGATTTTTATATTATTTTTTACCCAATAGCCAAAAGCACTCTTTTAGTATTGTCAACGATCTGCTGCATGCGGTTTTCATATATCAATGAAAGAGTGCACATAGTGGGAATATTTCTGGGGGAAAAGTTAACAGAAGATGTGTTACTCTTTGATTTAAAAATGTCATTTCTTGAAAATTATCTTAAAATATCCATGAATGTGTATAATGACTTAGCTACAACATGTTCATCATAGCATTATTTAGAATGTCAGAAACTACTTAACGCCAGAAAAAAATGGAGTACATCAATTTCATTTCAATATGCAATTTAATGCAGTTATTTAAGGTCAGGCTGGGATATGTTAGGGCAAAAAATGATGTTGATTATATACTGCTCAGGGAGTAATGTGATCATTTCAACTCTCTGTATGTTGGATCCATTTTCAAGGGAAGAAGTATGTAACAGATTGAAGGACTGGAAAACATGACCTCAAATATTAACAGCAATTCTTTCTGGGTAGTAGAATTGTACCTGATTTTTAAGTTTTCTTGTTTGCTTATGTGTATTTCCTTACTTTTTAGAAATATGTATATATTACAGTTGCCATCAGGAAGTAAAAGCAGTATGTATTATTATTTAAAGAAAAGAAAGGAAAGAAAGTAACCTAAAGTAATCCTGGAACTCTCAGAAGGACATTGCTGAGGACATAAATGAAGTCTGAACTGTCACATATAGGTGTGTTCAGTGCCTTGGGGCAGCTGTGAGGCCAACTGGAAATGTTGGGCTCGTGTGTCCTGCTGGCCAGGGTGACTGGGCACACCAGACAGTGCTTTGTCCAAGACTAGATATCTAGACACACCTGGGAGCTGAGAACTCGCCAAGTCAACCCTCCAATGATAACGTACACCCCAAACAAACACACTTCACCCACCCCTCTCCCCAGTCATGCCAAGGTATAAGAGAGTAGAGATAAGATCACTACTTCTTATCTTCCTCACCTGTTCAGCTGCTATATTTTCTAAAACACTAGTCATATTCTAATATATTAAATAATTGTTATCATTAGTATTAGTATTAGTATTAGTATTTTCTGTCTCCTCTTCCAGGAATGGTAGGAATCTTTGTTCTTTTCACTAGTGGATTCTGAGACCCAAGAACATGCCTGATACAGAATAGATGCTCTAAACCTATGTGTTTAAAAGGGACTGGAGAAATCTGAGACAGCTCTGGAATGTCTTCACAGTTCTGCAGTGTTCCTGAGGATTCCAGAAGAAAGTTGAGCCAATCAGAGGATTGGCTTGACTCCTTCCTACATCTTCCTGAGACAAACCTCCCCACTATGCTACTCCTACTTCCCCCCTCCCCCCATGCTTACATAGGAGGGTAGGAGGTGGCATTCTTCACCATGCTCCATGGCTCTGCAGGCTGTGGTGGAGCGAACCTCAGGGATCCGAGAGGGGGCTTGGCAAAAGGGATGCCCAGGAAAACAGCCACAGGCTGTTCAAATCCTGCTGAGCTGACGAACTTCCCCAGCACTTTGCCATACACGGTGTCCACCAAGGGTGGTGAGGATGGGTCTCCTGCTGGACATGGAGAGGAAGCGAGGACATCAGAGGGGAAAGGTGAGAATTTCTAGGCATGTCAACTCTACCCTCTAGGCCTCAGTTTATTCTTATTTTAAATAGGGTGATGAGAAAAAAATGTACTTCTTAAATATAGGAGGAGTAATATGAAAGGAGATATTAATATATCCAGCATTCATAAATACAGGAATAAATTCAGGAGGAGTAAATATTGTAGGAGCTATAAATGCTTCCAGTCAAAAGTCAATTAAAAAAGGATAGTTGTTTCTGGCAAAAAGACAATGTTTGGTTTCCCTCTTAGAAGCGTGTATCCATTAGGATCTGGTTCTAAGTTGCATGCTGATTGTGAGGATGAACAAGTGTTGGCCCCTTGTCTCATGAGGGCTGACCTTATAGGGAAAAGGAGCCACAGACATCCCTGACCTCATGCTGGGAAGAAAGAGGCCTTGTCCTGGGATAGAGACCAGGGAGGTGCTGCAGGAGATAGAAGAGGAAGTGAGGCCTTCTAATTGGTGGTGACCTAGAACATCTGAGATGTGTAGCAGGGGAGGATAGCTAGCGTAAGAGGGGGATGCAACAGAAATGAAAGTACAGAGGCCCAGAGACACCAAAACTCAGGGCCTGACTGTAGAGGGTGAGTGGCCTCTTACCACCACCAGAGGGAGTCCATGGGGAGAGGTAGGTGAGTTTGCATGAGCAGGTGCTGGTCAGGGAGAGCCTCCAATGATAGGCTATGGGTCTAGTTTCATTTATTGTAAAATAAGAAGCAGGAACAGTGGAGAAAAGAATACAGTGAGTTTCTAGAATATTTTTCTGGTACTTCTAAGCAATGTCATCCAGAGGGGAGAGAGACTGGGTGTCAGTTTCCTGTCTGCTCAATTTTCTCCATTCCTGTGGGAAAGACCCTTGTTCCTCATTCCCTGCAGCTTCCTCATCAGTCCTGGTTCCACCTGGACCACAGTGAAGCAACCTGATCTTCCTTCCTGAGGCAGGTGGGCTTTCAGACACTTGATCATGGCCACCCCTGAGGACGCTCTTTCCTGACCTCAGTAACCTACCTTTGTCAGAGCATCCATCAGAGGACTTTATTTCTATTCTTTTGTCCTCCCAGTTGCCGTCTTTGCACAAACGCAATATGTTAAGAAACCTCTCAAAGATTTTGGCTAGAAAAGAAAAGAATATTCCAGATTTTGCCTAACAGAAGAAGAGCCAATAGCCTCTGAAAGTGTTTATGGGAAACCAGTTTACAAAACAGTATCCATGTCTCATAGTATCAACAGACAGTTCCATATTGTGAACATTTAGGCCTTTTTTTTTGTTCCTGTGGCTAGTTATTAACAAATAACACCAGAATGAACTTGCTGAAGATATGGACATCTGGTCCCTAATTTTTCATATTGTAACTCATAGTCTTTTCCCTTTAAGATCATGTGTTTATCTGGTATAAGCCCACTGTAAGTAGAGAGCACCTATACAAAAAGAAGGGCAGCCAATTACTACTGGGAACTCTATGGAATGCAAGGATACAAAACCAGGTCCATGACTCCTGGTACATATAGAAAATGAAATTATTATTTACTTTAAGTGTTATGGCTAATCATTACCAATCACACAAAGACATCCTTTCTGGAAGGATTTACATTGAGATGTTCAGGTGTAGTGGCATTGCATATTACCATTACATTTTTTTAAGTTGGTGCATTGCAGCCAGGCGTGGTGGCGCACGCTTGTAATCCCAGTACTTTGGGAGGTGGAGACCGGAGGATCTGGGTTCGCGGCCAGGCTCAGCTCGCTCTCTCTCTTTCTCTCTCTCTCTCTCTCTCTTTCTCTACTTAGTGAGGCCCTCCGCAACCTCGTGAGACCCGGTTTCAAAATAAAATATAAAAATAGGGCCGGGGAAGCCGGGCGTGGTGGCGCACGCTTGTAAACCCAGTACTTTGGGAGGCGGAGACCGGAGGATCCGGGTTCGCTGCCAGCCTCAGCTCGCATGCTCTCTCTCTCTCTCTCTCTCTCCCTGTCTCTCTCTCTGTCTCTCTCTCTATACTTAGTGAGGCCCTCCGCAACTTCGTGAGACCCGGTTTCAAAATAAAGTATAAAAAATAGGGCTGGGGGCGTAGCGCGGAGGTAGAACGCCCCTGGGTTCAATCCCTGGTACCGCAAAAAAAATAATAAAATAAAATAAAATAAATTGGTGCATTGCAATTATGCATCATAATGTGATTCGGAGTGGTGGAAACACATACGCACACAGCACTTGTTGTGTGTTTCCCACTGGGTCCCAGCCCAATCTCCCATCCTCATATATAATGTCAAAATTGGTATTGATAACTTTATATATGAATTGGATTATTTGAACAGTATCACTCATCAAACCTCCCCTTTCATTTTCCCATCTCTCTCTCTCTCCAAATCCCCTTCCACTATTCTTCTAGAATTTTCCATTATTTATCTAAAGTCCTTTTTGCTTCCTAATTTCTCTCTCGATTCCACATATGAGAGAAAACATATGGTCCTTCAATTTCCAATTTTGCTTAGCATATTCTCTAGTTATTTCCATTTTCTTGCAAATGACACATTTTGGTTTGTATATAGATCTGAGTAAAAATCCATTGTATGTATATTTACCATAGTTTCATAATCCACTCATCTTTTGATGTATACCTAGGCTACTGTGAATTGTGCTGCTATAAACATGGATATGCATGTATCCCTACAATATTCTGATTTCAGTTCCTTTGGGAAGACTCCCAAGAGTGGTATAGCTGGGTCATATGGTGGTTCCATTCACAGTCTTTTGAGGGATCTCCATAGCTGCTGTGCTCATTTGCAAACCCAACAAAAGTGTATAAGTGTTCCTGTTTCCCCACATCTGCCAGCATTTATTATTGTTTGTATTATTGAGGATAGCTATTCTAACTGGAGTTAGATGTCAGGGTGTATTTGATTTACATTTCCCTCATTATTAATGATGTTGGACATTTTTTCATATATTTATTGGCCATTCGTAATTCTTCTTTTGAAAAGGGTCTATAGAGATCTATTACCGATTTTTTGCTTTGGTTATTCGTTTTTTTAGTGTTAAGTTTTTTGTTCCTTATATATTCTATACATTAACCCACTATAAAAGGAGTAGCTGGCAAAGATTTTCTTCCACTCCCTAGGCTCCATCTTTAGACTTTTCATGATTTCCTTTGCTGTACCAAAACTTTCAATTCTGATGCCATCCCATTAATTGATTTTTTAATTTCCTGAACTTTGGGGTTGTATTAAGGAAGTCTCTGCCAGTAACTCTATGTTGGAGAGTTGGTCCTATGTCCTCTTCTAGTTACTGCAAAGTTTATGTAATTAATTTCTAGGTCTTTTATCCATCTTTAGTTGACTCTTGTGCAGGGTGAAAGATTGAGATCTCGTTCTATATTTGTGAAATGACTGTCTTTTCTTCAGTGCATGTTTTTTGTGCCCTTTTCAAAGATCAACTGACTATAGGTGTGAGTATTTATATTTGAATCTTCTATTTCATTGATCTATATATCTTTTTTGCCAATATAGTGGTATTTTTATTACAATAGCTCTGAAGTATAATTTGAAGTAGGGTACTGTGTTGCCTCCAATGTGGTTATTGTTGCTAAGAATCACTTTGTCTATTCTGGGTCTTTTGTTTTTCCATATGAAGTCTAGGACTGTTTTTTGTCTGGTTCTGTGAAGAATGATATCGGTATGTTAGTAGGGATTGTATTGAATCTGTATATTGCTACATTGTGTGTGTGTGTGTGTGTGTGTGTGCATTCCAAGATTTATGCACTGATGATAGTTCCATTTATGTAGTTAGGAGAAAATTTAGATGAAGAAACATGGAGATGAATGTGAGGAACTTGGAAGGAGAAGGAAAACTTGGTAGCTGAATGATATGTGGCCATGGAAAGGAAAGAAGATTGAATAGCAGGTGTGGGATGCTGGCTCCATATCTTAAAGTTCCCTGGGGAAGTCAGTGAGACATTCTGGTAGGAAGATGCCACAGGATGAGGCCTCTCCAGACTGGCAGCAGGTCACTGAGGGGCAGGTGTAACCATCTACCGTAGGAGTGAGCACGCATCGTGGATGGTGTGACTCCACTGCAGGGGCCAGTGTGAGAGAAGAGAAAGAGCTGAGAATAGATCACAGACACAGCCCAGCTGCAACTGAGAACACTCAGCAGGGCAGGGACGGAAAGAGGGCAGAAGGCAGGGAAGCCCAGGGACAGAGGAGGAGAGGCTAAAGAGTGCTGAGTGCTTCACAGAGGGGAAGGAGTGTGATCTCCATGCTGAAATCACTGTGTGTGTCCTGTGTTAGCTCAGTGATGACCTTCCACCTGAATAAAGTGAGTAAAGGCCAGCCTGCCCAGGGTGAAAACATGGACAAATGGGATGGGAGGCATAAGCCAGAATGGAAGCAATGGCAGTTATCACTTATGCCGAATGGAATGTGCACGTATTGAGCACTTACTGTGAGCCAACCCTGCATTTACATTATTCCTGAAAGCAGCCAACAGTATTTGGAAGTGGCCTGTATGAAATTCCTAACAATGGAAATGGGGTGGCATCGCCAGGGGTGGCCAACAGTAAAGAAATGATACATTCCAATTTGGGGTCCTTCTTACTCTGCCTTACACTCAGTTCTAAGCCTCCTACCATGTCACCCAGCCAGAGAGGAGATCATTTCCACACATTCCTGAGCTGTCCAGATACTGATGTCCACAGTGCAGGCTCTGGATTCAGGAGCCAGAGGGGGACCAGGGCATGATTTTCCAGGTGAACTTGGGAATGGACATTTCCCTCTGTGACTCAGCTTCTCAGTCCATGAAATGGCAGTGATGGAGTTGAGGTCCATGTCTGCACCACTGTGTCCACCATGGGTTGTTTCCTGTATCTGGTGCTTTGACCTGTGAGCCTTGCTGATTCTGGAGAACTGTCTCCCCCAGGGTCCAAACCATCGAGAGCAACTACTTGTTGAATCTGGTTCTTACACCCTGGGCCAGTATCCACTTGTCCTGGTTACACAGATCCAGGTCAGGTATCAGAGAAGTAAGGAGAGCTTCTGTACTCCAAAGCATACTAAAATAATCCCCACTAGCATAACTTATACCAGCTTCCTCTGCCTCTTCTCTTTCCACTGGAGAAACCACAATAACAATTCTTCCCAGAGTTCCCTCTCTCCCTCTGCGTCCTGACTGACCCTGGAGAGTCCCCTTATGCATCACCCCACTGAGTGCTGTGCCACCACACCCCCTAAACCTGTGAGTAGTGAGCTATCTTTCCAATGGCCAAGGGCTCCTGATCTGATTTTACCATATGCCAATTTTTCCATAACACATTCCATCTTAAGTCAACCCTTCCTTTTTTTTTTGTGCACCTCAGGCACCTTCTTATGTACTTATAAACAGCCATGTACTTTGTGCCCTCTCAGCCCCATGAGGTAGGTCCTATTTAATCCCTATTTTAGAGATGGGGTAAACCAGGCATGGGGAAGTGAAGGACGGTGCACAAGGACACCCAGGTTCAAGTGCTAAGCTGGGGTTCAGACCTGCGCTCCAGCTCTGACTTTATCCTTTAATATTTTGCTAAGCCACCCTCCATGGTTGCTCCAGATACGGACTAATAATCAAGCACACAATAAACTGAGTGCTCTTACTTCCTCATGTGTGAGGCATGAGATTATCTCATCACCTTCCTGCATCCCATGCATGCAGTGGGGTCTCAGGTCTTTATCCTCCTCTTGTTCAGGCCTGAGCTGGCTCAGCTGGGCAGCTTCAAGCCTAATTCCAAATCCAGAGGCAGCACTACTCCAGACCTGGAAGCATAATCCCTTTGCCCTACATACATCTCCATCCACCTCAGCACAGGGAATGGACTTTCATATGTTCCCCCTGATATTGGTATTTCAGAAGAACTTACCCCAAATTGTGCAAGCAGTGAGAGCAGCCAAGACCAGAGTGTAGAGCCACATCTTCAAGAACAGCAGCTCCAGGGCCATTTAGTTCTCCAGGCGTCTCAGAGCGAATGCACTGGTCATGTCTTAGTACTCCAGACCAACCCCAAATCCCGCCCACCCAGCCCAATTGCACAATCTGAAAGGACAGAAAAGCTCTCCCTCTTCCAAAAAGCTCCCTTGGCATACCTTGGGACCTCATCCATGCCTACCCAGTTTCCCCCCTTTTATCTGAGCAATCCCTACCCAGCTGTCAAATTTCAGATAGCCACTAAGTCATCAAGCAACTTCTTACATAAGACATTCTCCCTTATAGGATTATAATTTCAGTGCACTCTGAGGTTTCCAAAAGCAGGCACCAGCAGGTGATGGCCTTCAGGCAAACCATATCTTTGGGAGCTCAGAGCAAACTGGAAAATTTTGGAGCAACTCACAGTCCCAAAACTGATCAGCTAGGGGCTCAGGACACAGCTCTTGACTTTTTTGGGTTGATATCTCCTAGACTTCCAGTTCTCAAATTTGTTTTTTTAACGTGCTTTTATTGGTGCATTGGAGTCTTACATCGCAGTGAATATCTATTTGATATTAATATACATACACACAGCTCTTTGTGTCCCCCCTGCCTCCCCCCGCCCGTATGAAGTACCAAGAATGATGTTGGTATATTTTCACATGTACATATTTTTATGATAGTAATTCCACTGATTTGCTTCTTTCTTGCCCTTCCCCTTCCCTTGTAGCACTTCCCTTGCCCCACTAAGAGTTCTCCATTATCAACTGGAGTCCATTGTGTGTCCCCACTATCATTAGCAATCAGGGAGATGCAAATCAAAACTACTCTAAGATTTCATCTGACCCCAATTAGAATGGCAAACATTAAGAAATCAAACAACAACAAATGTTGGTGAGGATATGGGAAAAACGGGACTCTTCTACACTGTTGGTGGGATTGCAAACTAGTTCAACCACTATGGAGATCAGTGTGGAGATTCCTCAGAAAACTGGGAATGGACCCACCATATGATCCTGCTATAACACTACTGGGTATCATACCAAAGGGATATAAACCAGAAAACTACAGTAATATATGCATACCCATGTTCATAGCAGCACAATTCACAATGGCCAAATTGTGGAACCAACCTAGGTATCCATCAACAGACGAGTGGATTACAAAATTGTGGGAAATACACACAGTGGAATTCTACTCAGCAATAAATAGGAACAAAATAACATCATTTGCAAGAAAATGGAAGGATCTGGAGAACATTATCTTAAGTGAGATCAGTCAATCACAAAAAATGAAGGGACATATGTATTCATTAATATGTGCAACCTAGGCAGTTTTCAAATTTGGAAGTGACACTATACTTCATCCAGTCTCTTTCTTATGCCCAAATATGCTATATCATTTCTGCCAAGTAGGTCATCTTCCTGTCACACAAGACAGGTACACACTACCTTTCAGATCAGGGAGTTGGGACAGTATATTCTTACAGTAAATGAAATCCATCTCTCTGAAATCCTCGGCTCTAATCAAGCATTCAACCAGTAATTCTCTAATCCTTCTAATATTTACCATAATGTCTGCCCCTTGTTTACCTGCCGTGGACAAAAAGATGAGTGCAAGACATGGACCCTCTTCTCAAGGAGTTGAGCATGAGGCAGACAAGACAGAGGTGGATTTGGGAGGGACATTGCAATGCATGTGATAGCACCAAATAGGAGGGGATACAAAGTGCTCTGTGTGCACCTGGAGGATTGCTATTTACAAACTGTTGGGGATACAAGGGAGATGCTCAAAGCCCCTTTCACAGGATCACTGAATGTTCAACATTAGCTATTTTTAAGTGCCCTCTGATAAGTGGGGCATAGTGGCACATACTTGTAATCCCAGAACTTGGGGG
>PVJS01056521.1:0-12297 GCA_004027185.1 Glis glis | reverse complement strand
AGCCGGGCGTGGTGGCGCACGCTTGTAATCCCAGTACTTTGGGAGGCGGAGACCGGAGGATCCGGGTTCGCGGCCAGCCTCAGCTCTTTCGCTCTCTCTCTCCCTCTCTCTCTCTTTCTCTCTCTCTCCCTCTCTCTACCTAGTGAGGCCCTCCGCAACTTCATGAGACCCGGTTTCAAAATAAAGTATACAAAAAATAGGGCCGGGGGTGTAGCGTGGAGGTAGAACGCCCCTGCGTTCAATCCCTGGTACTGCAAAAAAAAAAAAAGAGTGTGCCACCATTCCTGGCTCTAATTTAGTTTTCATAGGTTATTTTTCCTCCATTCATATTTCATCATGTTATGTAACATTTAATTAAGTAAGTAATTAAAACAAGAACAACTGGAACAAACAGGTTTGGGAACAAGCAGTGACTTAACATGTGGAAGCAGTACTGTGTGTGTGTCAGACAGTCAAAGTTTATTACCGAGGGTTCAACATGCACTGGGTTCAGTATCTTTTTTTAAAGGTAATGAAGACATTGATTAATCAGGAATATCATTTAAGTGGCGTATTGTTGGAAAGAGTTTCTATTAAATTACTCTAGGAGGGCTTTAATGGAAAACGAGGTGAAGTCCAAGGATTGCTGGGTGTGATGGCACACGCCTGTAATCCCAGTACTTAGGAGGCTAATATAGAAGGATCGCAAGTTCGAGGGAGGCCAGCCTCAGTGACTTAGCCAGACCCTGTTTCAAAATAAAAAGTAAAAAGGGCTGGGGGTGTAGTTCAGAGGTAAAAATGCCCTGGTTTCTATTCCCAGTACCTTAAAAAAAAAAGGTCCCAAGAATTCACAGATAGACTCAGACCATCTTTCTTATGAGAACAATGAAACTTACTCTTCCTACTTATGTACAATTGGTTAAAAATCATATAAAATATGTTCTGATATTCTAGTGTGAATTTTTCCATGTCCAGCATCCATTCATCATGTTTTTATTTTGTTGTTGTTGTCAGTTTTCTGTTTTGTTTTGTTTGGCTACATTAGGGATGCAACCCAATGGTTCTCTACCACTGAACTACATCCCCAGAGCTTTTTATTTTTTAATATTTATTTATTTATTTATGCTGTACTGGGGATTGAACCCAGGGGCATTCTCCCTCTGAGCTACACCCCCAGCCCTAATTTTTATTCTTTATTTTGCGGTACCAAGGATTGAACCCAGGGGCGTTCTACCTCCGCGCTACACCTCTGGCCCTATTTTTTATACTTTATTTTGAAACCAGGTCTCACGAAGTTGCGGAGGGCCTCACTAAGTAGCTGAGGCTGGCCGCGAACCCGGATCCTCCGGTCTCTGCCTCCCAGAGTTCTGGGATTGCAAGCGTGCGCCACCACTCCCGGCTTTTATTCTTTATTTTGAATCAGGGTCTCACTAAGTTGCAGAGGGCCTCACTAAGTTGCTGAGGCTGGCCGCGAACCCAGATCCTCCAGTCTCAGCCTCCTAAGTGCTGGGATTACAAAGGTGCGCCACCACGCCCAGCTATTTTTTTGTTTTGAAACAGTGTGTCTCTAAATTGCTGAGGCTGGCTTCAAACCTGTGATCCTCGTGTCTCAGCATCACAAGTACTGGGATTACAGGTGTGTGCTACCATGCTGGGCTTCTCCCTTTGGTAAAATGACACAGTGATTTTATTCTGGGCTAATCACTCCCTCCCCCACTATGAAGCCAAGTGATTTTGTAGAATTGTCCCAGGCCTAGATTGGGAGAGACCTCAGACTGGGTTAGACCAATCCACATATTCTATCTCCATGGCCTTAGTGATAGGCTCGTTAAAAAACACATAACATAGTCACAAGCCAGTGAGACATGAGAACATTTGCTGGAACTTCCAAGAGAGAAGAGCTTCTCCCGAGTAATAAAGCTACTGGAAGAGAAACTCTTTCTCAGGACGTGGTGGTCTATGATTGTGAAATTGCTGCCACTGCAGCTGATCTGGTACCAGAAGAGAACCAGCATGAAGAAGAAGAAACTAACACTCAAAGGAGAATGGTGTGGAGGATGGTGTGGAGGCTCATGCCTATAATCCCAGTACTTGGGAGGCTCAGATAGGAGGGTCTCAGGTTCCAGACCAGCCTCCTTACTTAGCAAGCCCCGCTCCACAACTTAGTAAGACCTTGTTTCAAAATGAAAAATAAAATAGGGCTGGGGAGGTAGACATGGTGGCGCACACAGCCAGGCATGGTGGCATGCACTTGTAACCCCAGTACTTGGGAGGCTGAGACAGGAGAATTGTAGGTTTGAGGCCAGCTTCAGTCACTTAGTGAGGCCCTCCGCAATTTAGTGAGACCCTTTTCAAGATAAAAGAATAGGTCGCCGGCGCTCCGAGAGTCGGAGCTTGGCCGGCGGGAAGACTGCATCTTGAAAAGAAAAGTAGGGCAGCCCAAACTCAACAAAGCAATGAGAGCCAAAGTGCAGCGGAATGCGAGGCAGTGGAAAGAGCGGAGGGCGGTAGGAGCTCAAAGCATCTCACCTGCAAAGCGGAGAGCAGAGACAGAGGTGCCATCTTGGCTGAGCCACGCAGCTCCCAGAATCCTCCAGCGAAGAACCAGCTGATTCTTGTGAAACCAGCAATTATAGTCCACCATTGAAAGCAGTTGACTTCGGACCATGATGAAACCTAAGTCGAACCAGATCCACACGTACAATGGCGACCACTGCAGAGAGTGGGACGCGAGCCTCCGCCCCGCAAAGAAAGCGACGCGGAGAGACATAGATGAGGCAGCCAGGCACAGGAGCACCCAACACCGAGAAAACGAGCGGTGAAACACGGCCCCCCTGGAGTAGCCTAGCACAGGCGCAGAACACCCCGGCACTGAGGACATGGATGACATGGCATGGCCCCCCGGAACCGCCCAACAAGAACATGTGAGATAAAGGGTGAGTGAGATAAGGGAGGCCGCGTGTCGCCGGCACTCCAAAACTTGGAAATTGGACGGTGGGAAGATGGCTTCTTAACAAGAAAAGGAGGGCAGACAAAACTCAAGAAAACAAAAAGAGCCGAAGAGCAGCGGAGTGCGAGGCCGCGGACAGAGCGGGGGGCTAAACAGAACTCCACGCATTTCACCTGGTAAGTGGAGAGCGGAGGTGACGGCGCCGTCTATGCGGGGCCACACCTACACCGCGACTCTCGGAGACAAACAGCAAAGAGACCACAGATCCTTGTGAAAACAGCGACTATAGACCACCAAGGAAACCGATCAACTCCGGAACATGATGAAGCCCAAGTCAATCCAGACCCGCACCTACAACGATGATGGTTTCAAGGGGTAGACCGTGAGCCTCTGCTCCCACAACGAGTGCAATGAGGAGAGACAAAGAAGAGGTGGCCATACACAGGAGCAGCCCAACTCTGAGAACACGAGCCGGCGAGCCACGGCCCCCATGAGAAGACTAACACCGTCCTGGAACACCCCAGAACTGAAGACATAGGTAGATGAGACATGGCCCCCTCCCCAGCGGCCCAGCACTGAGAACACAGGAGGGTCAGCCCCCGGCCCCGTCCCCAGGGACCCCTGCACTGGGGACGCAAGGCAGGCGAACCCTCAGCCCCACCCCCAGAGAACCCCTTCCCCCGGCACTGGGGATGCGGGGCGGATGAGCCCTTGGCCCTGTAATCCCAGTACTTGGGAGGCTGAGATAGGAAGATCGCAGGTTTGAGGCCAGCCTCAGCAAGTAGTGAGACTCTCATCAACCTAGTGAGACCCTGTTTCCAAATAAAAATAAAATAGGGCTGGGAGTGGAGCTTGGAGGTAGTGCCCCTGAGATATTTAATTTTTTATTTTGAAACAGGGTCTCACTAGGTTGATGAAAGTCTCACTATTTGCTGAGCCTATCCTCGAACCTGTGATCCTCCTGTCTCAGCCTCCCAAGTACTGGGATAACATGCATGTGCTACCATGCCCAGCTAAATTAATTAATTAGACCGTGTTTCAAAATAAAATGTAAAAATAGGACTGGGGGTGTAGCTCAGAGGTAGAATGCCCCTGAGTTCAATCCCTAGTACCACACATACAAAATAAATAAATAAATGAATAAGTTTATTTATTTATTTATTTATTTATTTATTTATTGCAGTATTGGAGATTGAGTCCAGGGGCATTCTACCTCCAAGATCTACCCCCAGCCCTATTTTATTTTTATTTTGAAACAGGGTCTTACTAAGTTGCAGCGGGCCTCACACTATGTAGCTGAGGCTGGCCACTGACTTGTGATCCTCCTGTCTCAGCCTCCCAAATACTGGGATTACAAGCGTATACCACCATGCCTAGCTCAATTTTTAGATTTTACACACAGTAATTTATGTAGATATTACACTAATTATATTACTTTAGCAATGTAAAGTATTACCTTGAGTGTATGTGAAGCTTAAAAAAATAATATCCTATGCCATTTTGTGTGTATGTGTGTGTTACTGGAGATTAAACCCAGAGGTATTCTACCTCCTAGCTACACCCCCAGCCTTTTTTGTTTGTTTGTTTGTTTGTTTGTTTGTTTGTTTGAAAACAGGGTCTTAGCCTGGCGTGGTGGCGCACGCTTGTAATCCCAGTACTTGGGAGGCTGAGACCAGAGGATCTGGGTTCGCGGCCAGCCTCAGCTACTTAGTGAGGCCCTCCGCAACTTAGTGAGATCCTGTTTCAAAATAAAGAATAAAAAATAGGGCTGAGGGTGTAGCCTGGATGTAGAATGCCCTGGGTTCAATCCCCGGTACTGCAAAAAAAAAAAAAAAAAAAAAAGAAAACAGGGTCTTGCCGGGTGTTGTGGTGCATGCTTGTAATCCCATTTTGAAACAGGGCCTCACTAAGTTGCTGAGGCTGGCCTCCAACCTGCGATTTGTTATACAGATCTAAGGATATATCACAGAACCAGAGCACAAGAAGCCTTGCTAGGTCCAGCGAGTTCCTTGAACAGGGATTTGTCAGGAACTAAGGCAGTGGGTCTCTTTATCTTCCTAGGAGAACAAAGGGTCTCAACTCTGCCTTTCTCGTCAGCTAGGCCTTTGCTTGCCCTCAGCACATTTACTCAGCAAATATTTACTGAGCATGTACTGTGAAGGAGGACTGTTCCAAGCACGGGGAATAAAGGGAATCAAACAGACAAAAATACATATCTGAGCCCCTCATGTCCACGTGCCCTTTCCGTTCCAAGGACTTGTCATGTTTGAATTTCCTATTCCTATTTTTCAATTCTAACTCTTCGACAAGAGTGCAGAGGTCTTAAAAGCTTAGCTTTGCTTCAGGTTGGAGTTGTTCCATCTCCTGAACTAGTATCAGCAGGGGGCGCAACTGAGCCTCGGGTGCAGTGACCAGTTTCCGGATCCCAGGACAACTTCTCCCCTGTAGGTTACAGGTGACCCTCCGTGTGCTGGGAGTGGTGTTTCTGAGATTCCAGGCTGAGACCTGCGAGCTGGGTCATCGTGACAGTGGTGAGATGCTAACCTTCATGTCAAACGTGAGGAAAGAGGAAAGATACCCACTGGAAGCCGAGCGTGGTGGCACACACCTGTAACCCCAGTACTTGGAAGGTTGAGACAGGATGATTGCAGGTTCGAGGCCAGCCTCAGCAATTTAGCAAGACTCTCAGCAAGCTAGCAAGACCCTGTTTCAAAACGAAAAAATGAAAAAGGGGCTGGGTGTGGAGCTTGGAAGTAGAATGCCCCCGGATTCAATCCCCAGTCCCCCGCCCCCTGAAAAACTGCAGTAGAAAACCAAATAGTGCAAATATTTCAATATGAAGAGAACAGGCTGAGAGATAAAAAAAAAAAAGGTAGAAGGAAATGAGATAACAGGAGACAGGATGAGAAAATAAGTTTGGAAGGTGTCTTAGGACTGAATCCAGAGGAAGGTGAACACCAGGGCTGGTTGATCCAGTAATTCAATGATGTCATCAGAAACTATCTTTTTCAGCCGGGCGTGGTGGCGCACGCTTTTAATCCCAGTACTTGGGAGGCTAAGACCGGAGGATCCCGGTTCACAGCCAGCCTCAGTTACTTAGTGAGGCCCTCCACAACTTAGTGAGACCCGATTTCAAAATAAATAATAAAAAATAGGGCTGGGGGTGTAACTTGGAGGTAGAATGCCCCTGGGTTCAATCTCCAGTACCAAAAAAAAAAAAAAGAAAAGAAACCATCTTTTTCTTTATCTAGACCTACCAATAGTGATCAACACTGTGTGCTTCCCCATGCAATGGCAGAGAAAGAAGAGCTTCCCATAGCTCTTTCCCAGGGAAAGAAGAACTTTCTTAGAAGTCTTCAGCAAGGGCTAGGCATGCCTGTAATCCCAGTACTTGGGAAGCTGAGACAGAAGGATCCCAGGTTAGAGGCCAGCCTCTACAATGCAATGAGACTCGGGTTATAGCTCGGAGGTAGAATGCCCCTGAGCTCAAACCCAGTAACACACACACACACACACACACACACACACACACACAATTTTTTAAAATAAATAAATAAAGTCTTCAGCAAGCCTCTATTAGTGTCTGCCAGAACAGGGTCACATTGGATTAACTTTTTCCATTTTCCACAGTGCTGGGGAAAGAATCCAAGGCCTCACACGAGCTGGGAAAGCACGCTGCCACGGAGCTCCACCGCCAGCCACATCGGGCTACTTTTACACCAGTAGTTCTCAATTATGGGCAATGCTCACCACAGTTTTGGCAATATCTGCAGACATTTTTGCCTGTCATGACTGGGATGGAGGGAATGTTCTTGGGAGCTAGTGGGTAGGAGCTGGGGATGCTGCTCAACGTTCTGGAATGCTCAAGGACAGCTCTCATAACAAAGAGTGGGAGCACAGAGACTGGGGAGCTGTTTACAGACAAGTAGACCCAGTTCCCTCAAGCACCCAGGCTGGGTGTAGGAGGCGTGGATACCAGAGGAAGATGGTTATGAGTGGTCAAAGAGAAGGAACAAGATGGAAAAGGATGTCCTGTTCACAAGTCAAAGCAGACCAGGCCTGGTGGCACACGCCTGTAATCCCAGTTCTTGGGAGGCTGAGATAGGAGGATCCTAGGTTCAAAGCCAGCCTCAACAACTTAGTGAGGCCCCCTGCAACTTAGTGAGACTCCGTTTCCAAATAAAAAATAAAATATGGGCCAGGCGTGGTGGTGCACGCTTGTAATCCCAGTACTTTGGGAGGCGGAGACCGGAGGATCTGGGTTCGCGGCCAGCCTCAGCTCTCTCACTCTCTCTCTCCCTGTCTCTCTCTCTCTCTCTCTCTCTCTCTCTCCTTAGTGAGGCCCTCCGCAACTTCGTGAGACCCGGTTTCAAAACAGAGTATAAAAAATAGGGCCAGGGGTGTAGCATGGAGGTAGAACGCCCCTGCGTTCCATCCCCAGTACCACACACACACAAAAAAAATATGGCTGGGGGTGTAGCTCAGAGGTAGAATGCCCCTGTGTTCAATCCTCAGTACCAGAAGAAGAGGAGGAAGAGGAGGAGGACAAGCTGCTAAAGGGTGAATTATGTTTTTTTTAGTATTGAAGAGAAAACTGTGTGTGTGTGTGTGTGTGTGTGTGTGTGTGTGTGTGTGTGTAAGTAGCCTCAGCTACTTAGTGAGGCCTTCCGCAATTTAGTGAGACCCTGTTTCAAAATAAAGAATAAAATATAGGAGTGGGGTGTTGCTCAGAGGTAGAATGCCCCTGGGTTCAATCCCAAGTACCTCAAAAAATAAATAAATTAATTAATTAAAAAATAAAAACAAAGAAAGAGCCAGGCATTGTGGCACACGCATGTAATCCCAGTACTTGGGAGGCTGAGACAGTAGTTGGGGGTGGGAGTAATCAAGTACTTGGGAGGCTGAGACAGGAGGATTGCGGGTTCAAGGACAGCTTCAGCAACATAGCAAGACTCTCGGTAACCTAGGTGTTACAGTGGAAGTGGCACTGTGGGCTCTTGCCCTCAATTCAGATAAGATTTTCTGAATGGGAAATTAAAACTAATAGGCAGCTCAGTTGCAGCTAAACAAAATTTTATTATTGTAATCCCAGTACTTTGGGAGGTGGAGACCGGAGGATCCGGGTTCGCGGCCAGCCTCAGCTCTCTCTCTCTCTCTCTCTCTCCCTGTCTCTCTCTCTCTCTCTCTCTCTACTTAGGCCCTCCGCAACCTCGTGAGACCGGTTTCAAAATAAAGTATAAAAAATAGGGCCAGGGGTGTAGTGCGGAGGTAGAACGCCCCTGGGTTCAATCCCCGGTACTGTAAAAAAAAAAAAAATCCACCTTGTTTTTACCTCTATTGTACTGGGCTGTATTGGTTGCCCATCAACTATGGGTACTTTGAAGAAGTAACTCCTGGAGTTTACTAAGGCTGGGTCACAAAGAATAGGAGGTAAACAGAGGCACTAGTTGTAGCCAGTGCAGCTGTGTGTAATCTCTAAGAGCAAGGCATAAGGCTCTTGCTATCTTTTTTTTTTTTTTTTTTTTTTTTTTTTTTTTTTTTGCGGTACCGGGGATTGAACACAGGGGCATTCTACCTCTGAGCTACACCCCCGGCCCTATTTATTATACTTTATTTTGAAACTGGGTCTCACGAAGTTGCGGAGGGCCTCACTAAGTAGCTGAGGCTGGCCGCGAACCCTGATCCTCCGGTCTCAGCCTCCCAAGTACTGGGATTACAAGCGTGTGCCACCTCACCCGGCTCCCCTGCTATCTTTACAGTTTTAAAATGCGCCAGGCAGAGTCACTGTGATCTTAGGGCTTTTAGTTGCTTCTATATTTTTTAGGGCTAAAGGCCTTGCCTCTGCAGATTCCTAAGGCTAAAGGCTTTACTATGGGTTAATCATTAGGGCAAAGGGTAGAGAGGGGAAGGGGAGCTCTGAAGTAACAGGCAAAGCTGCCGCCTCCCCCTGCCTGAGTGACTGCCTTTTATATTTTATTGGAAGTCAATACAGGAGCAATTTTTCAATACCGGCACACTAGGAAGAACTTGTTTCAAAACAAACAAAAAGGCTGGGTGTGGTGGCGCATGCTTGTAATCCCAGTACTTGGGAGGCTGAGACAGGAGGATCGCAGGTTCATGGCCAGCCGCAGCTACTTAGTGAGGCCCTCCGCAACTTAGTGAGACCCTGTTTCAAAGGAAAGAATAAAAAATAAGACTGGGGGTGTAGCTCAGAGGTAGAATGCCCCTGGGTTCAATCCCCAATACCACACACACTAAATAAATAAATAAATAAATAGGACTGGGGGGTGTAGCACTGAGGTAGAATGCCCCTGGGTTCAATCCCCAGCAACACACACACACACACACACACACACACACAAATTAATAATAATAATAATAAATAAGACAGGGATATCCATGAATAACTGTGGCTTTAATGCATTGTCACCCTCTCTTTTTCTTCCCCTTCCTCCATCTATGAGAAGGGGAGGATATTGAAACCTTTCCCCTGATTACCACTCTTACCGTGGCTTTCACCCAGCAGCTTCCCTTCCGCAGTCCTCAGTTTCCACTTCCATAACAGGGCCAGTTATGGTTCATACGTTATCCTGCTCTGCTCTCAGAATGAGAAGTGACCTAATGCAAACATTTCCAAAAGGAGTGATTCAACAATTCCTTTTGCTAATTAATACATCTTCTTTTTGCCTGTATAGGAGCGATAATCATTTCTTGAACTCATGCTTAAGATCAATATAGACTATTTTGTGTGTGTGGTACTGGGGATGGAACCCAGGGGCCTTCTACCTCCGGGCTCCACCCCCCAGACCTATTTTATTTTTTATTTGGAAACAGGGTCTCACGAGGTTGATGAGAATCTCACTACTTGCTGAGGCTGGCTTTGAACCTACGACCCTCCTGTCTCAGCCTCCCAAGTACTGGGATTACAAGCATATGCCATCACGCCCGGCTCCTATTTTATTGTTATTTTGCAACAGGACCTTGCTAAGTTGCTGAGGCTGGTCTTGAACCTGTGATCTTCCTGTCTCAGCCTCCCCACTTTTTAAAGATGTGAATCTTCTGGCGGCCAGGGAACTTGGAAGTGGCCCTGCTTAGGCCTCGACCACATGACCCTTGTTTTGCAGTTTAGTGCAGATGGATTGCTTGGCCAGTGAGAGCCCTGGACACCAAACCCTGGGGCTTCCCAAAGGCACCTCACATACGTGTCTGGAGCCCAGCCTGGGGATAGCAGATCAGAGCTATGGACATCCAATGGAAAGGGCTGTCTCCAGGGTCCCTTAGGGCAGCCCATGTAAGCAACAGACTGCGAACCCTGCCAAGGAGGCTGCTCTTTGCAGCCATTGCACACAGGGCCCCATCAGCTAAGGAACCTGGTCAATTTACTTGACTGCAGATAATTACAAGTCTTAGGGTTGGAGAGGAATAGTCTCTCTCTCTCTCTCTCTCTCTCTCTCTCTCTCATACATATATATGATTTTTTTTCAAAGAATAAGGCACCTATTGCATTCTCATAGGATGTATGGGATTTTGGTTTAGTAACTTTCCTGTTGGGGATTAAGTACTCTATGTGGATGGAGAATGGACATACTATTTACTAACTTCCCATCATTGTCTAGGTTCATTATCTGGACCTTTGCTCCATACAGTCTCTCAAAAACATTGAAGGGTCTCTTAACCTCCTGGGCTTGCTCCAGTGATTCTCTGTTGACTGTAGGCTAGCACTCTATCACAGTGCTACACCACCAGTCCGGACTTAGAATGTTAACCATACTAGTTCTGTCCACCAGGGGGCATTTCTAAAACACACACATAAGATTAGGTTGCAAGATGTGCTTTTGCGTAATTGGAGAATGATCCAAAGTTATAAGGTTGATATCCAGCTTCAGAGAGGGTGTGTCCTTTATGAAGAAACTATCCCTTTAAGAATACTTGTAAATAGAGAAGAAACATGTATTTGGGGGATGTAAGAGAGAGAGTGTGTGTGTGTGTGTGTGTGTGTGTGTGTGTGTGTGTATTGAACCCAGGGATGTTCTATCTCTGAGCTACACACCCAGCCCTATTTTATTATTTTTTATTTTGAAACAGGGTCTCACTAAGTTGCGGAAGGCCTTGCTAAATTGCTGAGGCTGGCCTTGAACCTGCTATCCTCCTGTCTCAGCCTCCGAAGTACGGCTCACAATAAACTTTTTCTACAAAACTGGCTAAAGGTAAAGTAGGGGTTCTCAGAATGTGAAAGAGGAGTCTATTGGTAAGAAAGGCCATGATCTGCCAGGCGTGGTGGCGCACGCTTGTAATCCCAGTACCTGGGAGGCTGAGATCGGAGGATCGCAGGTTCAGAGCCAGCCTTAGCTACTTAGAGAGGCCCTCTGCAACTTAGCAAGACCCTGTTTCAAAATAAAGAATAAAAAATAGGGCTGGGGGTATACCTCAGAGGTAGAATGCCCCTGGGTTCAATCCCTAATACCGCAAAAATAAAAAGTAAAAAGGGTTGGGGGTGTAGCTTGGAAGTAGAACACCTCTGGATTTGATCCCCAGCACCAATAAATAAGTAAATACATAGTGCCGGGCGTGGTGGCACACGCTTGTAATCCCAGTACTTGGGAGGCTGAGACAGGATCATAGGTTCGCAGCCAGCTTCAGCTACTTAGTGAGGCCCTCTGCAACTTAGTGAGACCCTGTTTCTAAATAAAGAATAAAAAATAGGGTGTGTAGCTCGGAGGTAGAATGCCCCTGGGCTCAATCCCCAGTACTGCAAAAAATAAATAAATAAAAATAAATTAATTAATAAATTGATTAATTAATTAATTTTTAAAAAAGAAAGGCTGTGCTCTTACAAGGGAAAGATACATATTAAAAAAAACTTTATTCAGGTATAACAGTCTTGAAAATCATCTTGAAAAATAAAGAGGATGTCTTGGACCCAGATAAGATTGGAGAGTGTAGGAGTCCACTAGCTGGAATGATCTCTGACGTAGTTGGATCTCCCCCAGAGACAGCCAAGGTTCAGGAAAGTGTTAAAGGTCCCCGGTGAAAAGCGGGAAACAGCCAGGCAGGGCCTCGGCGAGATGAGTGAGGCCCTGGTGTGCACAGTGTAAAGAAGGCAGGCGCTCACACTCAGGGCCTGCAAGTGCACATACGTAGAAAATATAACTTTTCTATAATTTAACCTTTTTTGGGGTACTGGGGATTGAATCCAGGGCCATTCTACCTTCAAGCTACATCCCCAGCCCTATTTGATTTAGGCTGATGAGAGTTTCACTACTTGTAGAGGCTGTCTTCAAACCGTGATCCTCCTGTATCAGCCTCCCTCCCAAGTACTGGGATTACAGGGGTGCATCACCATGCCCAGTCTTTTTTTTTTTTTTTTT
>PVJS01056520.1:0-12312 GCA_004027185.1 Glis glis | reverse complement strand
CCTCCTCCTCCTCCTCCTCCTCCTCCTCCTCCTTCCTCTCTCTTTCTCTCATTTTGTTTACTTATATACCTATCTACATCCCTATTATATTTCAAGTTTGTTGAGAATAGGTATTATGTTTGTTCTCCCCTCTTCCATCCCTCACCTACCAATCTAACACAGTACTTTGCATATTGCATTTCTCAATAAATATTTGGTAAGTTAATGTACATATGCATCACATATTAGCTGTGGCTACTAATTTGTTTCTTAGTAGAACCACCTATGGAAAAGTCATTGCCTCTACTTATTAGTTGATATTATTCCATGCCTCTGATCTTTTATTCCTCTTTCATTCTTTGCAGTGAAGAGGTCTATTGTGTAAGACTGGAAATGAATTCTCCTCTTTCTCACTGAGACAGCTCAGGATATCATACTCTCCTCTCTCTCTCTCTCTCTCTCTCTCTCTCTCTCCCCCTCTTTTTTTCTCCTTTCTTCATTTATTATAAACTTCAATAGTTTTCTTTTTCAAAGAATAGGATGATTAATTTTAGTAAAACGTGGGCTGTCAATAACTTTAATAAGATATAGGCCTTTCATGTGTATTTATTGGGTAGACTATTTTTCTTCACCTCCATGACCTAGGCTGGACTTGATTGATTTTTATTGGCACAAAGATCTAGTGTTGTCTTTTAATTAGGGCAGGGGCTGTGTGGGGTGGAGCTCAGTGTGGCTGGGGGAGCCAGTCTTGGCTTCAGGAGTTTGGTTTGATGCCATTTGGTGGAAACTTGAATATTACTAGTTCTTTTCAATATGATTACATAGTAAGGAGAAAAATGTCCAAACTAGACAGCTGAGAAATAATTTCCCCAAACCATATAATTAAAAACTCAAGAAAAACTTTTACTTTATTTGGCTGTCATAAAGCAGGGAAAATTAAGGGATATTTAAAGATTTTTAACACACTAAGAGGAGCCAATTCCAATTTAGAGGACTCTTCCAAAATGCATACCTTTTTTTTCTATACAAAGTAAGTATGACCTAACTTATTTTGGATACAAATATGCTAATGCTTCAAGTGGGATTGTATATATTGACATTTGTTAATCAGCATATCTTTATGTTAAACCAGAAACTTTCTTTTAAACTCTGAATAGTGAATGAATGGTAACTTTGTCCTCACCCTGCTTTTGTTGTTTTTTTTTTTTTTGCGGTACCGGGGATTGAACCCAGGGGCGTTCTACCTCCGTGCTACACCCCCGGCCCTATTTTTTTTACTTTATTTTTAAACCGGGTCTCACGAGGTTGCGGAGGGCCTAAGTAGAGAGAGAGAGAGAGAGAGAGAGAGAGAGAGAGAGAGAGAGAGCTGAGGCTGGCCACGAACCCAGATCCTCCGGTCTCTGCTTCCCAAAGTACTGGGATTACAAGCGTGCGCCACCACGCCCGACCTCACCCTGGTTTTGAACCTCCATTATTTGTGATACACATCCAAAGGTCCTTCACTTCTCCCTCTTCCAAAACTGCATTTCTGTCTCCCTTACACTCCTCGCCATACACACTGCAGATCCTCGTGTTTCCAGAATGTGATTGGGGCTGGACAGCCTCATGGAAACGTTCCCATCATCCCAGCTCCATTTCCACCCTCTATGTGCTCAGATTTCTCCTAGTTATTGCAACATGTTGATTGCTTTCTGTTGTTATTGTACTAGTATATCCACCTAGACCATGGCATCAAGTGCTTTATTGCATTAACTTTTTATTCTGGGAGAACTATACAGGGTGACTAGGTCAGCTATAAAAAGGAACTGTGATAATGGAGTGTTTTTGTCTCCAGTACTATCTAGAATGCCCTGAACATCTCTGCTAGTTTCTCTGAAGCTTTTAATATGTGTGTATTTTTTAATGGAGGGTAAGGAGGAATATGCCTCTCCGACAGATTCTACATTGCTCATCTCATCTTCCCAGACATCCTCTTCTTCCTGAATACATTGCTGTATTACATTCTCCAGCCCTCTTGGAGTTAGCTGCAGCCTTTGATTGCGTTGTGGCCAATAGAATTTGGGTGAAAAGAATATGATTACTCCCTAGGCTAACCTCTAGGACCTCTGGAGTGATCTTTTAAACCAGTGTTCTCAACTGGGGGTTGGGGGAATTTTGAGTGCACCTATGTTTGTGTACAGATGGAAACACACACACCACCCCCAGAAAATTATGATTGTTACAACTGGGAGGTAGTTAATGGGCTAATGGGTGGCTAGTGGGTGAAAGCCAGGGATACTGCTGAGAATCTCATAATGCAAAGGACAGCAAATAAAGAATGATCTAGCCCCAAAATATCACCAAAACTATTAATCAGGGGTCTCCAGAGGATATGATTAGATCAATATATGTACTTATAAGCAGATGTTTATTATATATTTTATTATATTATTATATTTATGTACATTGTATATTTATGTATGATATCTTTATTACGTTTGTTACACATATTATATATATACATACATATATATGTATATACATATACATATATATATATATATATATATATATAGAGAGAGAGAGAGAGAGAGAGAGAGAGAGTTATAAGAGGATATTTATTGTGGGGGTTGGCTCACATGGTTACAGAGACTGATAAGTCTCCCATATTCTATCTGTCAGCTGTAGACCCAGGAAAGCTCAGAACTGGGGAAGTTGCTGAAGGCCTGAGAATGGCAGAGGGGAGCAGGGCAGGAAAAGATGGATGTTCCAGCTCAAGGAAAGAGAGAATCCACCATTCCTCCACCCTCCACTGTATTTTTCTATTTGGACCCTCAATAGATTGCATGATGCCCATCCACACTAGTAAGAGTGGTCTTTGTTCAGTCTACCCGTTACCCTTCTCTAATCTTTTACTGCCTTGGTGGCCTAGCTGAATTTCTACTGTGACCTAATCTTGCTTATCTTTCAATAAAGGTGCTTGAGGGCCAGAATTTTCCCTTCAGATGAGCTAGCTAAAACTGATTAAATCTAAGATGGCCTCCAAAGTGAGCAGCAGACAGCCTCTAATTTTACTATAATCCCATCTGCACTCTAAGTGACATCCCTTTAGCACCATGACAGTTGACAATTGCCATGACAATGACCAGAGCAAAAGGAGGGGACACATGAGTTCCCAGAAAATCACCCACTCCCCCCAAAAACCCATGAATATTCCTCCCCCCTTTTTTGAGGTACTGGGGATTGAACCCAGGGGCATTCTACCTCTGAGCTATACCCCCAGCCTTATTTATTTATTTATTTATTTATTTATTTATTTAGAAACAGGGTCTCACTAAGTTGCAGAGGGCCTCACTACGTTGCTGAGGCTGGACATGAACCTGCAATCCATCTGTCTCAGTCTCCCAAGTACTAGGATTATAGGCATGTACCGCCACTCCTGGCTATATTCCTTCCTTTTAATATCCTATCCCTTTCCCTCATTTCTTTTACCCTAGATCTATAATCTCCCAACCGCCAATGGGTAAGAATTTGATTTTCGATTTTATCTTTCACTTCTCCTATTCTTGGCCCCAAAATAAAAATCTTCTTCACTGCTCAATCTGTGTCTAGTCTTGCTCTTGGTTCCACAACTCAACCAGGGAGAAAGAACCCAGTCTGTGGGGTCAAATATTGGTAACATACCAATTCAAATGCTAATCTCTTTCAGAAACATCCTCATGCCCAGACACAATATTTTGCCTGCTATTTGGGACTCTCTTAACCTAGCCAAGGTGAAACATAAAATTAATCATCACAAATGCTGAAGTTGAGATACACTTCCTCAGGCTCTGCTTTACTAATCTCCTGCCTAGATGCAGAAGATCCACACGTCGATTCGGAGAGGCTAAAGTGTTGTCCATCACTAGATGGAAAGAGACTGGGGATCTGAATCCCTGCACAGTTGTCTTCACTGAACATCTGGCTGGTCTGTGGCTTGAGCAAGGAATAAAACTGTTACTGTGGATTCCTAGGGTCTCCCATCCACACTTCTGTGCAGCTGAATAAGACTGTACTCTCTCTTTAACTTTATTGCTGCCTCATGGGAGAGCCCCTTCTTCCCATGGGCCAGCCCTGAGGTGGGTACCACTGACCTTTCTTTCCCCTGAGGCACCCTAGTACTTCTGAGAGAATGGAAGGTGTGTCACTTAACATCAGTGCAAAAGAAACATTGAACACATGTTCATCAATGGTCTAATGAGCAACTTGTGTTGAGACTATTGATGTAGACTCTCATTTATCAATATAAACAGATGACTGAGACTCACGCAACATTTAAAAACACGAACAACGTGGGGGACATAAAAACATGCTAACCAAATCTTGAGTAACAGATAATTTTAGGAATGGATAAGATATTTACAATATAGATACAATCAAGTTCTGCATAATGATGCAATATCAACTATGGACCTCCTATAAGATGATGGTGGTCCCATAAAATTATATTACCTAGTGAAGTGACGTCACAGCCATCTTAGTTTGTGAAAGTGCACTCCACGATGTCCATACAACTGCACAATTGCCTAGAGACCCAATTCTCAGAATGTATCCCTGTCATCAAGTGGCCCCAAACTGTATACCATATATACATCCATCTATATTCAGTATCATTTGAAAATTTTGAGAGGCCATCACATCTGTGAAATAAGCAAAGATGCTATAAAGAAGAGAAAATCATTTGCATATAGCATTAAAAACCCTTTTAAACTTTTTCTTCTCCTGCTTAAACACTCCGTTTTCTCTGTCCTAGGGCTTTTTAACCTTAGCACCAACATTTTGGGTCAGATAATTTTGTGCCTTGTAGGATGTATAGAAGCATCTCTGGTCTCTACCTACTAGATGCCTGTAGTGCAGTTCATTCCCAGTTGTGACAACTAAAAGTATCTTTAAATATTGCCAAATATGCCTTGCAGTGGGACAAAATTGCCCCCAGGTTGAGAACCACTGTTCTACTCCAAGAGAAGTACAATGACATTTAAGAGAGAGAGAGAGAGAGAGACTCTCAAAGAGAATATCTAGTATAATTGGTCAGCTCACCAGGAAATCCTGCTGTGGGTGATCTTGCTAACCAAAATTTGGAGAAGCTGGCTTTGTTTTAAGTTATACCCTAGTATATATAGTTCCTAAAAATAGAAGTAAGATGCTTTCTAATAATCAACAATAATTAATATTTAGGTTATTTCATTTAATACTTAAAAGAGAAATTAGCCAATAAATTGGATATTATTCTTGACATGTTACATAGGGAGAACTGAGGCATAGAGCTGTTACAAAATTTGTCCACTGTCAGGCAACGAGTAGTAGAGAAACACTGAAAGAACAGGAGGACTGAAACCAGAGTTGGTAAGCAGTTCACTATAGTCCTCTTCTGAAAGAGTGATTCTAAGAGGACTGTCTGGCTCTGGAAGATGATGACAGGGGTGAGACTGAGGTAGCTGGCACTCTCTGTGCCCTTCCAACCACATCAGTACAGCACCACCTACCCTACTCATGCCTTGGGCATCTCTTTATATGAATGCGGAGAGCTCACCTGGAGAAAGGCACAGGGCAAGCTTGGAGTAGTGCCCATCTATGCCTATTCAGTGGCAGTGAGACTCCTCCTATAGGAAGAAGATGGCTTATGATCACACAGGCATAGGCCCAATGTGTGATGTGGCCAAGAAACTTCCAGTTCTGAGCCTCTTCTTCTTCTTCTTCTGTATATTAGGAATGATAGAGATCTCTTGAGATCCACAGAAAGCCCTGAAGAGCAATGATGTGTGTGAAGCACCAAACAATCTTTGGTCCGTGGTCTGCAATCAATTAATGGTGGTCGTTCTGGTGGCTGAGAGGCCTTCCCTTGCTAATTTACCTATGAAATTATACCCTGCACTCCTGCTTTGATCCCTGGCTTTAACGTTGACTTCTTTTTGCTCTTTGCTCCTGACCTCAGCATCTGGTCTATATTTTATGTGTCTATCTGAGTCACTTGCCTCTCCTGCTCAAACCACATCTGGGGGTTTGTGTCCTGGGGTTTTCCTGTGTCCTCTATGCCCTGTGGATCACAGCTTGCCCTGCATTCCTAGTTTTGTGCCTGACTCCCTGGACCTGTGTCCCACAACGTCGCTGCTGTGGGACAATTAGGATTCAAAGGAGGAGGAAAGGGTAGGTGTAAGTAATGCTTATTAAAAGAGCCGAAGAAGAAAGAATAGCTGCAGAATTAGAGATCCACAAAACAGAAGCAGAAAACCACTGATGTGGCAACCACAGAGGTTGTACAGTTGGGTGTGAAAAGAAGCTAAGGGTCTTTTTTTTTCCTCTGGCATCTGTGTGATTGTCTGCTCTCAACACCGACGGAGGAGTGAAACCAACATAGGCTGGAGGACTTGAATGAGCAAGGAGTTGATACCAAAGGAATCCTTTGAAGCATGCTGATTGCTTTGCCCAAGGAATAAACTGCTTGCCTACTGTGGGCAGGAGCCTGCTAAGCTGCAGAAATGCACGTTGGAAAAGCAAATGCTGGCCTTTTGTGGGCTTGAAAGCTGCCAGGAACAAGTTCCTCTCTCCTTCTGTGCTAGGTTTTCCTGCCAATACCTACATGCAATTTTAACTCTTAAACACACACACACACACACACACACACACACACACACACACACACCTATTTCAGGTTGGCCTTACAATCTTTAACCACCATCCACAGGATGGAAAGCACCCTTTTCTATGATACTTCCTCCTCCTCCACACAGTGGTGAGTTGGTAAGCTGAGGGCTTTGAAACTGAAAGCAAGGAATTTCCCTTTGATGGAACATACCTGGTAAGAAGATGTCAGGAACCTGCTCATCAAAATGGTTTGCCAAAGTGAAGGAAGCGTTAGGACTCACAATTGATAACTCAGGGATCAGTGCTTGGCCTGCACCCATGTGCCTGGGTGCAGCCCCTTTGTTTTATTTAAATGAAACACAAATCTCTTTGATTTGTAATAAATTTTATTTATTAAATGTATTTATGTATCTATTTTTGGTACTGGGGATTGAGCCCAGGGATATTCTACCTCTGAGCTATACACCCAGCCCTTCTTATTTTATTTTTTGAAACAGGATCTTGGAAGTTGCTGAGGGTCTCACTAAGTTTCTGAGGCTGTCCTCGAACCTGCAACCCTCCTATCTCAGCCTCCCAAGTACTGGGATTACAGGTGTGCACCACCATGCCCAGCAAATCTGTGATAAGTTTTCAATGAAATGAGAGGAAAACATTTTCACTTTATTGATGCTTATAAAACAGATGGTGGCCTCAAGTCTAAAAGTGTAAAGAAACAGCTTTCCAGTCCTTTCTGTTCCCATCCAGTCTGTGAGTGAAAGAAAACCTGGAACTACATAGAGGGAGAAGAGGACGGGGAGTACAACAAATACCTAAGTGTCCAGCTATTGAGCATGAACTTTTACATCCTACCTGGAATGAGTCACAAGACTGTTCCTGACAAAACTTGAAAGAAGCTTTTATAAGCCGGGCATGGTGGCGCACGCTTGTAATCCCAGTACTTTGGGAGGCGGAGACCGGAGGATCCAGGTTCGCGGCCAGCCTCAGCTCTCTCTCTCTCTCTCTCCCTCTCTCTCTCTCTCTCTCTCTCTCTCTCTCTCTCCTTAGTGAGGCCCTCCGCAACTTCGTGAGACCCGGTTTCAAAATAAAGCATAAAAAATAGGGCCGGGGGTGTAGCGCGGAGGTAGAATGCCCCTGTGTTCAATCCCCGGTACCGCAAAAAAAAAAAAAAAGAAAGAAGCTTTTATGTTTCTGCTTTGGTGGGGTCAACTTCTACAATTCCCAGCATAGCCAGCCCTCAGAGAAAGAAGCACACAGAATTCGTGTGCCCTGGACTTGTCCCCTTACCTCAGTCTCACCCCATCCTGTTCCTAGTTGGGACCTTCCCAGACGTCTGGCTACTCTTGGTTCCATTTTCCAGCTAGGCTTTTGCTTTTAGCACTAGCCTTGACCAGTCCTGTTGCCATATCCTACTTCATCTACTCATAATACTCTCTCCTCTGACTCTTGCAAGTTTTCCTGTAATAGAAGAAGCATCGAGGATTAGGAGCTGGTGGGTAGACAAAACAAGGGGAAATTCATAACTTTATTCACTCAATATATGTTTGTTGAGTTTTTACCTCGCATCGGGTGCTAGGGCTCCAGTGGCAAACAAAGTGGCTGTCAGTAGAGCTTTAAGGAACCTACTCTTACATGCACCTGGGCTCCACTTAATACCACAAAGAGATAACATCTACTCAGCTCTTACTGTATGCCAAGCACTGTGCAGAACTCCATCTTACTGAATACACACAGCAGCCCTGGAAGGAGGTAAATTTGTCAGTTCTATTTTGTAAACTGAAACACCAGAGGTTGGGTAACTTTCCCAGTTTCATGAAGCCAGCAAGTGGTGAAGCTAGGAATTTACCTAAACTCTGATTCCTGCTCCAGGGCCCTTACCTTCTGGACTGCATTCTACTGATTCAAAACAGAAGCTGGGCGTAGTGGCTCACACCTGTAATACTTGAGAGGCTGAGACAGGAGGATCACAGGTTCGAGGACAGCGTCAGCAAGTAGTGAGACTCTCATCAACCTAGCAAGACCCTGTTTCAAATTAAAAATAAAATAGGGCTGGGAGTATAGCTTGGAGATAAAATGCCCCTAGGTTCAACACAAACAACAACAACAAAAACCACAGGAAATCCTTGCACATTGTCATACTTAAACATGTATAGAATTGGACTGCTTGTTCAGGGAAGTGTCACCAGCTTAGCTTTGCCAGAAGGTGCTGGCATAGATAACAGTTAAATGATGGATTACATGCATCTTAGGATTTTTATCTTTGGGACTTCCTCTAGGAGTTGACTAATTACTTTTTTTTCAGGTCTCTTTCAAAGAGTGAACAAGTCTGAATAGTGTAAGGAGAATTGGTTTTATTCATCTTTTTCTTCTCTGGACATGATGAGCACCCTAGCAGAAGATGATTTTGAAGAGTAGAATGCTTTGAGGGCCAGTGATCTCCTGTTGCCAGTTGGAGCCCAGGGCTGGTCCTGGGACGGTTCAATGTGCGTTTTGCTTGAAACCAGCCAGCCTCTAATGGGACATTATCTTTGGCAAGGGCTCTATCTCAGATCACAGCATATCCTCTGGTCATTACTCAGCATCTCTGGGAAACTCTCCATCATCCATCTGGGTTTGCAATAATCTCCTTGTTTGACTGAACTGCCAATCAAAACAACATCATCCTTCCTGGGCCAACATTTTTTTTTAACATGGCAAAGTTAGTCTCTAGTGTTATCCTGCAGGAGATTTAGAGGACTGCAAGTTGTAGTCAACCAAGCTGTCCTAGGGCTATTGACAGGAAATCTGCTTTCTCCCCATGGTGGGAACTCTCTACTGTCATGAAAGGCACGTCCCAGTAAAGCAAAGACCTGGGCAATTGTTTTCAAAGACACAGCCATTTTTATTGTCCAGGTCTGCAAAAATTAAGCATGGTCTCTCTCTGGGACAGTCCCCTTGTAATTCAACTATTGTTTAAACTCCAAAGCCCTACACATTTTGTTTGGTTTGTGGCTCAGCAGCGACATAGTTGTTGTCAATCCCTAGGCAGACACGGCTCTGTCTGGCTGGCAGGACAAAGCTGGTCTTCACTGGGAAACATGGCATGGTTCTAACACCGAGCCAGTGAAGCTCCATCAGAGAAGGAATTTGCCAATTTCAGACCTGCACATTGCTTTCTTTTCTGAGCAGTCCCAAGGGTAGAAAAGGAAGGGACCTTGGTAATTGCCACTGTTTGTTTCGAGTCTGGGAACCCTCTGCCTTTCATCCCTGAGGAAGCAGATGGCAGAAAGAATTAAATGAAGTCCAGGTAGTAAAAAGATTAAGAATTTTCCAAGGAAATAAATACTAAGTCTTTCAGTCTATCCAAGAAATTTTTAATCTTAATAACTGATTCTCCCTTTTTGAAGGTTAGCATTTACTCTATGCCAGGCATGATTTTTTTGTTTTGTTTTTTTGTTTGTTTCGGGGTTTTTTTTTTTTTTTTGCTTGTTCTTGTTTTGAACATATATTAAGTCCTTAAATTCTCACAGTAACTCTAAGAGGTAGGCAGTGATTCCCATTTTATAACAGAAGAAACCAAGGAACAGAGAGGATCAGCAATCACTTAGGGTTTCATAGCTGCGAAGTGGCAGTCAGAGGTTGAATTTGGGTAGACTAGCTCCAGGTTACAAAGTAAATCTTTGCCATTAATTTTTTTCTCTTATGCTTCCAAAGTCCATTTTAAATGACCAGGAAAAAACATTTTTTCTGCATCATGGCTCTTTGTTTTTCCTGTTTTAATAGTCTGTATTTTATGTCCATTATTTTTCACATCATAGATTTGTAGCAATTACTGTCAATGCTATCTCTGACTCTAGAGAGATAATGCTTGGACAAACGTTAGGGCCAATCATTGTGTTCAGGAATGAAGCGGACGTGACCCATTCAGGTCAGGAGACTTCTCAAGATCATGAAGTGAGTGAGAGGGTGAGAGATTGTTACCAGAAAAGGGTTGATTTCATGAAGGGTCTAGAGGAGTTCCCAGTGGGGGAGAGAGGAGAACTTGATTCAGGACTGGTGTGGTCCTTGGCTTATGTGACAGAAAAGAATTTCAGCACAAGCCAGTCAGAGACATAGACAGAGACTTATTTAGGAAAGCAAGAAATACGCATTCAAAGGAGAATGCAGGCCATCCATAAAGTGAGAAAAGTGGTTTTGGGGGTGCATGGCTCTTCTTTTATAGGAAACTTTGCAAATGGTGAGCATGAAAGGTGTGTGGGGTGGTTGGTGTCAGCCTAATGAGCTTGATTTATTTGATTGTGGAGCACAGAGCAGGTGATGGTAGTCTGGTTCTTTTCAGAATCTTCAGGTTGACATTATCTTGTTGATGGATAGCACTTGAACTGTACCTATATCACTGGGCTTTGAACAATATCTTTCTCTAGACTTCTTTTTTTTTCTTTTGCACTGGGGATTGAACCCAGGGTCATTCTACCTCCAAGCTACATCCCCAGTCCAATTTTTTGTTCTTTATTTTGAAACAGGGTCTCACTAAGTTGCGGAGGGTCTCACTAAGTAGCTGAGGCTGGCCGTGAACCCGGATCCTCCTGTCTCAGCCTCCCAAGTACTGGGATTACAAGCCTACACCATCATGCCTGGCTTAGACCTTTTTCTTTTCTTCTTCTTCCTTCTTCTTCTTCTTCTTCTTCTTCTTCTTCTCCTTCTCCTTCTCTTTCTCCTTCTTCTTCTTCTTCGGTAGTGGAGATTGAACCAAGGGGTGTTCTACCTCCAATCTAGACACCCAACCCTTAAAAAATATTTTTTTATTTTGAAACAGGGTCTCACTAATTTACAGAGGCTGGCCTCAAACCTGCAATCTTCCTGTCTCAGCCTTCCAAGTACTGGAATTACAGGTATGTACCACCATGCCCGGCTTCTAGACTTCTTTTGATCAGTCTAAAATTATATTCTGTAAGCTAACAAGGTATATAGGCACTAATTAATGGGACTTATAGTACTCTAAAACTTATTAGACCTTTTAAGAATTCAGTCCTGGGGAAAAACTGGCAGGGGGAGTGGAGTTGAGGGTATTCATGGAGTTTTTAGATTTAAAGTTACAGTCCCTCTTTTCTTCCCTGTGTGTCTTCTTTCTAACTATTTCTTTTACTTCTTCTATCCTACCTCAAGACGATGACTCAAAAGTCTCTTGATTGTTAGAACTCTGCATCCTCAAACCAAACTGATACTGGGCAAAGACAGAGGAAAGCAGGAGACATTCATCACTGTCTTTGTCCATTCTCCAATCCCTGTGCTAGACTACCCTGTTACGCACACCAGGCACCATATTCATGCCTGTGGAAGAAGAGGGTGAGATGGGATGGTGTCTGGGTCTGTTTATTATAGACTGGCTGCCTCCTGATGCTGCTTGCCTCTTCCTGCTTTTTAGTCCTTAGATGAAGATCACTTGGCCATTGGGATATCTGATATGCCCTCTCTCAAGGACTGGAGATAATGTGGGGGCTTACAATGATAAGACCCTCACAGACTCGGTAATCAACAAAATCGATTTTTGCTTTTTTCTTGATCTTTGTATTAAGGACTGCTTGTTTTTACTCAAAAGCACATTAGCGTCTCTAAATATCATCCCATGGTGGTTTATATTCTGAAATTATTTATCCTATATAGAATGTAGCCACAGCATGTGTGTGTGTGTGTGCGTGTGTGTGTGTGTGTGTGTGTGTGTGTGTGTGTGTATACAGTGATAAGAATGGATTT